>VZRN01003673.1:573691-697407 GCA_013397935.1 Dasyornis broadbenti
GCTCGGGGCCGGGGTTAATGACTCGGGGCTGCATCGCCCGGCTCTTATCGCAGTACGTGAAACGCGAGTCCCTGTCGGTCCCGCCGGGACCCGCCGCGCTCGGGCTCCCGCTGCCGCACGCACCCTCCGAGGGGAGCGTGTGTGTGTGTGTGCCCGGGTTGTGCACGGCGTACGGGGGTACCAAGCACACGCGGGATTCGGACTGTGAATTATTGATAATTTGGGTTGCGTTTGTTTGTGTCTTTGTCTTCTTTTTTTTTTTTTTTAATTATTCAACCCCCCCCTTTTTTTTTTTCTTTTTTTAAACAAACAAACAAAAATTGGTTCCGAACAAGGTCTGTTTCTCTCTCCCGCTGTGCTTGGGGCTGCTCTCGGTATGTCCTGGTCTCTTAACTCAGCCGTGTCCCCTCTGCGCCGGCTGTCTGTCTTTCTCCTCTTCTTGCTCCTGTTTAATATGGAGCAATTTTCTGGAGACTCGGTGACTCCCTCCTTAGGGTCACATTGAGTTCGAATCTGACTGAAGGTGCAGGAATCCTGCAACGGGCGAAATAAGAGAATAGAGAGAACCGGGTCAAGTTGGCTGCTTAGAGGCCAAAACTCCCATAGCTGCCTTTAAAAATATATGTTTAATATTTGGCTTTCCTCGCTATATTACAGATTGCAGCTTCCCCTTTCAGGTATTTTCATTACAGCTTAAAGCCCTTGCTTCCTTTTGCCTCCCCCCACACCCTTCCCCTGTTAGGGGAGAAAGTGGGGGGGAGGGAAAATAAAAGAAAAGAAATGGGGGGGGAGAAAGGGGAAAAAATAAAACCCATTGAGTTTAGGCAAATAAGGTTTGGTCTCCGTATCCTATTACAAACCACTTTGAATATGCAAGACATCACACAAGACCAGTTATTCCAGTTACGACAAACTTAAAAAGAGAAAAAAGCGAGGCATGTTTAGATTGTAATTTGTTACAGCAAGATCTGTATTTAAAATTCTGTCTTTTAAATATTTTTTTTTTCTAGCCTTGCTTTATATCCAGACTTTTTTGATGTCTGGGTTGGGTTTTTGTTTTTGGGGTTTGTTTTTTGGCCTTTTTTTACATTATTATTATTAAAATCTTTCCATCGAGTTTAGGAAGAGCGCTGCGAGCAACATATTTTCTGTATTTTTGTTCCTGTGTCTTGGAGGAGAGTTGGCAGGGGTTCTGTGGTTTGCAGTTACACAATATGTTATCATGTTTTTAATCACTAAATCATTGCAGTGGTTATAGATTTACAGTCTTAGGGTATTACTGAGCGGCGCAGCGCAGCCCGTGTGTGCGGGGACATACGAGAGCATGCCGTTAACATGCTCGTGAACTTTGCTTTTAAATCATTTCCCGGCCGAGCCACGGCAGAGTGCGGAGCCAGCGTTTTGGCATCACCCCTCCATGCACTTGAGGAAAGTTTGTGCAACCCTCCCGGCAGGGCAGAAGCTCCGATGGGCGTCGTGCGCGCCCTGTCCTGCGGCTCTGGCGGTAAGCGGTGGGTCAGGGGTGTGAGGGGTGGCCAGTGGGCCAGGGCTGCTACCTGCGTGGCCAGGGGGATTGGGCAGCCCCGCCGGCTGCCCTCTGCTCCCGTTTCCCCCTTCATTATGTAAGAGAGCCCTCGGCAGCATTAAAAATTCAGCATTACAAGCTGATTGTAATGCTCCCTCATTAGGGAGCACTGTCTGGTCCGGCACTGAGTGAAGATGGTGTGGCTTTTCGGCTGCCGCAGTGGCGGAGGCCAGAGAGTGGCTGGGAGGGGGGTGAGCGGGGCGTCCCAGGCCCCCGACAGCAGGCTCACGCTGGGCTCCCCGCTGCCGTGACGTGCCAGCCCTGCAGCCAGGCCCAGGGCTTGCCGGGCTTCTGCTCTGCCGCTGGCCGAGGGCTTTCCCTGTGCGGCTGCCGGAGCTGCCTCCCACCCGGTCCCGCTCCGCAGGCTGCCTTCGACTGGAACAAAAGCAAAGAAAAGGCACATTAGAGGGAAGCGAAACTCTTCATCATGGCCCCAGAAGTTGCTCTGCTGTATTTGTACTTTTTTCTCCTCCTCTTTTCTTTTTAACGCGGTCATTTTGGGGACAGAGGGCAGCAGGAAGTTGGCTCCAGCCCTTCTCCCGCGCAGCAGTGCCGGCCGCAGCAGCGCTGGCCCTTTGCTGTGGAGCCCCCGGACTCTCCCTCCTGCCCTGCCGCTGCCTTTTGTTCCCGCAGGACCGAGCCAAGGTGCTGCTTGGCGGACCAAGGCAGTGCAGGCGGCCCCGTGTGCCCGGCACCATTGCTTGGCCTTGTCGTGGCCACTGTCACACCGGGGCCTGGCGGTGGCCACTCTGACAAAAGCGGAGGCGTGTGTCCCTCTTTCATCTCTCTGCTTTGACCCCCGCCCCGGTTGCTGTCGGGTGTCATGCCGAGGCCAGGAGCAGCAGATTTGCTTCGGGCCTGGCTAGCGGTTGAACGGCTTCAGCAGGAATCGCTGAATCCCAAACTGATGGACACACAGCTGGCTGCGTCAGCCTCCCTGTTAACACCTTGCGCTTTCAAAAATTAACAGTAATAGCAGTAATAATAATTAAAAAAAACATTGCATGGAGAAGCAGAAATAGGACTAGTGGGTTTTCACATCAACTTTATTCACATGCCGTGTTCTGTTCTGCGGGGGCTCCATCCCTCGTGGGAACGTTTCCCTGCCAGTGTCGCTTGCTCGTCTGCTGGGAGAGTTTTCAGCAACCATCTTCAGTGGGTGCTGGCGGCAGCATGCGCCGGTCCTGCCAGGGCCGGAGGTGTGTTTGCGCTAAGGAAATCGGTTCCGGAGGGACAGGCTGGGGAGAGGCCGAGTGTTTCACGGTCCCTGCATCCCTTCGCCGGAGCACGGCCAAGGTTTGGCCTTTGTGTGGCTTCAGGGGCCGTGTACCAGTGGGTGCGTCCGGCTGGCAGGAGAGGTGGGCTGTGAACAAAGCCGGGTCCCAACAGGTTCCTCTGGCCCAGCACGTACCAGACCCCTGTGCTGCTCGCAGGCTCCTGCGGCTGATGACTGGGGGAGCCTCGGCCTGGGAGAGGAGAGGCCCCTGGGGCTGCAGCAGGTGCCTATGGGGGCTGCCCCTGCTGCGCTGCTCCCGTTTCCTCATGGTGGGTCATCCCCCGCACTGTCTGGGAGCCCTGGGGGAGGCTGGCTGTCCCTGGGGTGATGCAGGGGGAGACCAGAGAGAGGAGCTCCTCTCTGGGGAGAGGGACTGCCCTTCCTTCCTCCCTCTGTTCTCGAGAGCAAAAATTCAGGCCGGGTGTCCAGTGCATGGCGGCGGTGATGGGGCTGTCGTGGCAGGAGAGTGGGAATCAAAACATCTGTGCTCAGGCCTGGGTGCCGCAGCCTCTAATGGTTTTGACGGAGCTGTTGTGGTCTGTTGTCTGGAAAATCTGCATTCTGCGCCGTGCCCGAGGGGGCCGCGGCACCGCAGACCGTGGCGGTGCCTAAATATAACCGCCTCGCGCCGAGGGGTGAGGTGAGGGCAGCGGGAGCAGGCCGCCCGCTTGCCTTCTGCTTTGTCTCTGATCTGCAATTCAGGCATTTTTGTTTGCTCCCGAGGTTGGGTTTGTGTGTAGGCAGGGATTGGAGAAATAGATAAATTCCAGCTAGTTTGAAAAAGAAAGCCAGAACAACAAAACAGGGTGGATATGAGTCGGGCTTCCCTTGCTGCCAGCAGTGGTCCTGCTACTGGTTTGGGGATCCCACCAGCCCTGGCCACCCCAGTGTTCCTCATTCCCCTCAGAGATGCTGCGGGTCTTGCTGAGGTCTCGCTGCGCCGGCAGGAAGCCAGAGCTTCCAGCACTTCCTTGTTGACTGTGCAGGACAGACATGTCCATCTGTCGGTGCGGGAGGTGGGTGCTCATTGCCACAGCAACGCTGGCTGTGCATGGGGTTATGAGCACCAGGTGTGTGCTGTGTGTGTCAGAGGTGGCTCTGAGCACTATCCAAGTTTGTCCCCACACAAAATTATTTTTTGGTTGCGGATGTCAGGAAGGGAGCTCAACACAGGTCACAGCTGATGGTGGCTGCGAGCATGTCCCAGGTGCCGCTGAGGTGGAGAGACAGCAGAATGATGGCGTGTGCCGCTGGCAAACTGTGGCCACCCGGCTTTGCCCTTGAGTTCGCTGCTGGGAGAGACACTTGGCTGTTGATTGTAATTTCATTATGTCACAAGTGCCAAACATGCCTCTCGCAATGAAAAGGCAAAGAGGAGCAGCAGTATTTTGCTTTTTCCCCCCATTGGAAAACCAACATTTCACAATATTCTGAATTGTGTCTGGTGCAGGCTTTCAGGTACTATATCTGGTGAGGGCAGAGCCTCGCAGGTTCCTTGGCCTGGCATTGATGCTGGAGCAGACTATGCGCTTGGCAGCTCTGGTAAAAGGTTTTTTTCCCATCCTTCCCCATCCCAATATCTGGGAAAACGGAGCCTGCAGGGCCTGTAACATGTTAGTTCTTAGTGTTTATTTTCATGGCACAAGTGTGCCTGCTGGAGCATCCGTCCCTGCTTAGGGAAGATGGGAGCTAGTCCCAAACCCTCAGATCCCGGCAGCAGTGCACCCTGTGTCCTGTCTTAGGCTCACCTCGGACTTGCAGCAGTACTTTCCTGTCTGGTGGTAGCCTGGCTCCAAAATGGCTGATTGGCTCAGTTGGGTAGCAGGGAGTTTAACCCTCCTTCCATGTGCCACTGTCTGCCTTATGCAAACAGACTGACACTCGACACAGAATTCAGCGCACAAATGGAATTGGTGATGGTAACATGGCGATGATGTGCTTGATCCTGCAGGGTTGGGTGCTGGGTTTCCTGAGCAGCTGTGACGTCTGGTGACGGGCTCAGAGGGTTTTGGTTTTCTCGTTATAATGGAGTTGAGTGAAGAAGGCTGAGGTGAGGAGGGTGCAGAGGCACAGCTGGCTGAGCTGCCATCAGGTGCAGGTTGTTTGGCCTGAGGGGTGCAGTCAGGTGTATCTTGTTTGAGATGATGCAGGTTCTGGGGTTTCTTACCCAAGGCGTGTTTGCCATCAGGTGCAGGTTGTTTGGGCTGAAGTGTGTAGTCAGGTGCATCTTGCTTGAGATGATGCAGAAATCTGGGGTTTCTTCCACAAGGTGTGTGTTTGCTGAGGTACCACGTGGTGGAAAGCAATTTGGCAGGCTTGGAGGTTGGTTTAGGAGACTGAGCAGGTAGGTGCACAGAGCAATTTGGTGTCTGAGGCACAGGTTTGAGACCTGCAGAGTCTGCAAACCAGCCCTGCTTCTGCAGCATGAAGGTGTTCTGGATTCAGGCTGCGCACAGCAGTTTGTGCATTTTACCTGTGTTTCTGGTTGCAGAGGCTGGTGCCCAGGCCCTTGGATACGTCAGAAGCAGAGCAGGTGCTCTGCCGTGACGAGGTGCAGGAGGTTCCCACGCAATGGCTGTGGAGGCGATGCTGTTGGGCCGTGGCTCCTTGGGTGTGCACTGTTGGACAGGGCTGGGTGGCAGTGCCAGCGCAGGAGCTGGTCTCGGATGAACTGTAGCAGTGTGCTTGTGGCCGCTGGAGTGGTGCCACTGGGTGGTCTTTGCTCCTGGCGTGTGTTCCCTGTTTGGGCTGAGGTGGCTTTGTGCTGTGGCGTGTGGGTGAGCAGAGGCTGGAGAGTGGAGGGCGGACGGCCACCACATCCCTGTGTCCTTGCATGGTTCCCACCGCAGCCCCTGACTGTGCCAGACAGAACTGTAGATGTCAGGCTTTGCACAGAAAGGAGAGCGGGGAGGGAGGGCGAGGAGGAGACACAAGCGCGCAGCAGCAGGGCTGTGAGGTTCAAATTAACCTTCTGCTTTGTTGGTGTCAAAGTGAGGCGCCCCAGCTGCCAGCACGGTGCGGGCCCACCATCATTCATACCCGGATACGTGGAGGAACCGGGCCGGGAGCAGGGCATCCCCCCCAGTGGTGCTGGGGGCAGGGGACAGTAGGTGCCCAGGGCAGTGTTGGGCCCAGACACTGGAGGTGAAGGCACCCAGTGGGTCTCAGGGGCTGACAGAGTTCATCATGTCCCCAGGGTGCTGCAGTCAGTGTCTTCGCATCTGACTTTGAGGAACCCGTGCTCCGGCCTTACTTCTGGAAGCCGGGTCTGCAGCACTCAGACGTGTGCTCCTCCACAGCTACTTCAGATGTCAGAGCCTAAATTTCTCCTCTTTAATTTTCTCCTGTTAATTTTGTCTCTCTTATTCTTACATGCTTCCTTCTCCGGTTCCTTTCTTCTTGTTGTTTTTCATTTTCCGTAGAGACAGTTAAAAGCAGCTTAAGGCCGTGAGCTTGTTTGGAAGTCAAAAGATCCGTTTCAGCTCTGACGCTGACTGGGCAAGACACCAAGTGTTTTCCTCAGCTGGAGGATGAAACGGGATGATGCGTAGTTCGCATGCAGGAACTGTTAGTGGGGGTCAATTGTGAAAAATCATAACATATCTTAAATCCCCAGAGCATTGTTGCATCCTGAAATTTTAAATGGGAGTACCTGCTGCACTGGGGGCAGCTGCAGAGCAGAGGGATTGTCCAGAGCATCTCAGCACCTCCCAGCAACGGGTCGTACTGGAGACCTGTGCTGTGGTACTGGAGAATTGGAGCTGGTTGGTCCTTGTTTTGTAACACCTCTTCATCCCTCTTGGTGTTGCTGCTTTCTGGAGCACAGAGCACTAGGGTGGAGGACTGGTCATGTTGGCCGGGGTGTGTAGTCCTAGAGAGTCCAAGTCTAAGCGAAGGCACACATGAAGGTGTAAGTGCGTGTACATTCTGAGCTCCTGTTCCTCAGGATGAGCTCCTGCGGGCATGGCGCTGGGCCTGTGGCACAGCCGGAGGCGGCAGCAGCGTGGCGGAGCATGCCGGTTCAGTTGATTTGTTCGGAGTTACTGGTTAAGGAGTGAGGATGGACAAGAAGCACACACTGCCCCACGACAGGCTGGGCCTGGAGGAGGGCTGGCAGGATGGGTTTTGTGGCAGTATCTCATGGCTGGCAGAGGGGAGAGCAGGTGGATGTTGCTGCCAGCCCGTGCCCTTTGCTGGCCATGGAGCGTGTTGTGAACTGTGTGCTGGCGTGGGATGCCCTGCCCTCAGGAGGGCGATCAGCGCCATGTGCCTCTCTGCCATTTCAGAAACAGTTGCTTGGCAAATAGCAGTGCCTGTCCGAAGGAGCTGCCACAGAATTTTTTTTTTTTCCCTTGCTTGCCTTGTTTTAACCAGTCTCTCCGCTGTTTCCTCTTTATTTTGATCAGTGTGAAAGTCCTGGAGGTTTGCATGAGATCCTGGAAATTCCCCCGGTGGTGGTCTGGTGCCAGTGCAGCCCTGTGTGAAAAGCTGCCTTCACGGCAGGCTTGCAGCGGTTTCACCTGGAACTGCAGATGTGTGAACAATGGAGCCAAGCTCTGAAGGTGTCTTGGGGGGCTACTTGGAGCCCGTATAAGAGGAGGAGGGTTGAGCTCTTCTCTGCATGGTACTGGCTGGGGTCAGCCTCACAGCAGGGGCAGCACGACTGACTTCTCTTCTCTTGAAACCTCCCAGCTGTGCCCAGGGCTGCAGACCTAGTTGCCAGAGGACCCCCACAAGGTCCTCTGGCCCTTGGCAGCGCAGCTGGAAGTGTCCAAACAGCCACTCCTCCAGCCATGTTCCTCCTCATAGCATCCCTTTGTGTCTCCGGAGTGATGGGATGCTTTCTTGGCGCTGGAGGTTTCTTCCTTGAGTCCGAGTAGCCACTGGCTATGTGGCTGTCTGCTTGTTTCAGGCAGGAACTGGATGTCAGGACTCTGGTTTTTATCCCCCCAACAATCTTCTTCTCAGCCCCTTCTTGCTTCTGTGTACAAAGTCCATGAAGTAGCAATAGTCAGTGAGATGCTTTTGATGAGATTCTTCAAGAAGCACTGGCTGTCCTCTGGAGATCTGAGGTTCTCTACCGCTGGAGAACACGAGTGAACAGGTGTGTCAGATAGAGACATGGGTGTTTTACTGCTGGTGGTGCTCAGTGGATCTTCTGCATTTTAAAATGAAAAAAAAAAAAAAATGTGGAGAAACCAAAAAAGCTCTAGCTGCCTTTGAAGCGCAGCGTGCCAGGAGGTAAAGGGGAGGAGTACTTTGGTCACAGTTCTCCCCCATGCAAATATTTGGGATATTAAAAGCTGTGTCTGTGTCTCGTTGCAGGCTTTGCTGGACTGTGGAGCAGGACTGGGTGCATTCTCAACTGCTGCTTTAATTTCCATTTGTTAAGACTTAGCTCTCTCCATTAGTGCCGTTACCTGGATGTTGAACAGTTCCAAGCCATGCTCTTGGCTATGCCTGACCAGCACAGAGGGGATAGGGAACCTGAAGTCAGCCCCATGCTCCAGGTCACCGTGAGGAGCCTAGGGCACTTCTGAGCCCCAAAGGTGATGGTGGTGGCTGCTGTGGAGATGGCTCCTGCCTTTCTGGTGGCTGGAAATAAAAGGACTTGAGAGTCTTAGGGTGCAGATGGTTCACAAAAGGGGAAGAGAATGATAAAATAAAGCTTCTTTTAGTAGAAATAGCTGCAGTGAGTACTGCGGGAGAAAGGACAGAGGAGTTGCTCTTTAATGTTCTCATGGTGTCTTGAGTGTAAAAGTTTTTTTGTTTGTTTGGTTTTATTTTTTAAAGTTCCTTTTTCCTTATGTGAACCTCTTGCACAGCAGAGGAAGAGAAACACTTAACAAAAATAGAGCCTGTGTTTGCCTAAAATGAGGTTGCTGTGGCATGTTTAGGACTCGCGACTGTGACTTTGAAGCTGACTGCATTTCATGCTGCTGATACCCTTTTAACTGTCTTAGGTAAACAGTGCAACTGGGCTCTGGGAAGCGTCTGGTGAAAACTGTGCTTGGCTCCTCATTCTGACTGTTTCAAAGGTTTTCAGAACAAATACCCTCTGCTTACCAGCACTTCTTCCTGCTTAGGAAAGTTTGCATTGATTTTATTATTATTTTTTCAAAGGATTTACTTGTATGTTAGAATGCCCTGTGGACATTATTTTCAGTTCAAGGAGGGTTTATTTTGGTTTGGCTTAATTGAATGGAAAACAGTTATGAGCTGTACCAAAGCAACTTGATTTCAAACCAAAACAGGAATGTCCACAAGCAGGTTCACGCTGCTGTGTTCACACGCCTGCGCTGAATTCCTTTTGTTTACCTGTGTGTAGGGACTCTTGGTGAGTAAATCACAGTGAGGCCTCAGTGGTGCTGAGGCAGGACCTGGAGAGGCTGCAGGGGCTGCTGCTGTATCTGTGTGTGACACTGATGCTGCTGCCAAGGCCAGCCTTTCCCTGGATGCTTTTTCCTTTTGCTGACACTGAGCTTTGGGGCAGTGACATGGGGAAGTAGTTTGTTGAAGGGACTTGGGTTAGAAAAACTGCTAAAGGACAGGGTAAAAAAAAACTTCCTCAAAATATTTGGTTGGTTTTTTTGCCAGCTTCCTTTAGTTTGAAATAATCGTGTGATACAGGTTGAAATGGCTTCGCTGGAGCAGAGGGGAGCAGGCAGGCAGGACTGAGAACCATTCCTGGAGGAGTTCTTGCTCTGCTGCTGTCGCAGCCAAAAGCGTGGTCCCAGTGTGGGGGTGGGACCTAAGTGCGCATTTGGTGTAGGGTGCTTGGGAGGGAGGCACTGCTTTTAGTCAGCTTTATTTTATTACTGTTTTGCCCTTTCAGGAGTACAGTGTGGTTAAACTTAGATGATCCCTGTGCAGCCCTTCCAGCTAAGGAAACTGAGCTTTGGCTGAGGCTTAGGCTTAACTTAAGGGTGAGCTCCTTCTGCCATGGAGGGACGAGTTGGTCCCCACAGTGCCCTGGCTCCTTCTGAGCATCCTTCTCCTTTTGGGAGCTCTGGCATGGGGAGCTGAGTGGAAATTGTTGGGCTCTGCTGTGGGCGAGCAACCGGGGCTGCTGGCAGCCAGGGCCTCGTCGCTGGGCTCTGTTGTGTGCTGCCCTGCCCCTGCTCCAGCTGCTGCTGCGGGCTTCATGCCCCGGCGCGTTCCTTGTGTTCCATGCGAAGCCAGCACCTGGAGCTGGCAGCCTGGATGGCTTCTGTTTGTAGTTTCACCTGCTTAAATAAACAATCTGTTTGCTCCCCTTCCACCCCCTGTTCCTCTGCAGCAGCACTGGCCAGTGTTTTTCTGAAGGATCTGGCTCCTGTTCTCTGACAGTCCATACCTGCCCCAGATAGCTCCTTTTCCTTCCAGGGTAGCTCCCTCCTCCTCTGTCTAGTGCTCTTTGCAGTTCCAAACTAAATACTTGCTGCAGGTTTTGAAACCGATTTTGATTTTATTTAAGCAGTTGCCTACTCTCACGTCCAAAGAGTCTCTTTTGTGTGTTTCCAACTTTGCAGAGTTCTGGGATGTAGCTGGTGG
This sequence comes from Dasyornis broadbenti, assembly GCA_013397935.1. Classification (NCBI taxonomy): domain Eukaryota; kingdom Metazoa; phylum Chordata; class Aves; order Passeriformes; family Dasyornithidae; genus Dasyornis; species Dasyornis broadbenti. The sequence continues at coordinate 584,086 of VZRN01003673.1, forward strand.
CAGTGGAGGGGCTGGCAGAAGCTGCGCTGGCCACTGGCAGAGGGGAGGGTGGCCAGGCACACGCTGTGCTGTGCCTCAGTGCGGGTTGTGCTGAAGCTGGATGAGCTCTTGGGTCTCAGCTGTGTGTGTGTAGTGTTCTCAGTGTGCTTGTACTTAAATTTGTTCAGACTCTACAGCAAGGTCTGTCTGTCCATCCACATCCAAGCACCAGCGCAGTGGGGGCTCTGCTGGGGACATCTTTGTACAGAAGCCCCTTTTCCCGGTTGTTACAGAGGGATTCCTGTGTAAAACCCTCAGATTCTGATTGTTTCCACAGACTGATGATTTCTTAATGGTTTATTCTGTACAAAGTCATTAGTAAACCAAAACATCATACCCCAGAGTGAAAATGTGATCTTAACTGGCTCCCCGGTGAGGACAAGCAGAAGTGATTTCTCCTGCAAACACACACTCAACAGCTAGAAGGATGGTTTCTAAATCAGATGATGCAGGACCTGAGAGTGGGAATTGCTGTTAGAGTGGCTGTGATTTTTTTTTTTTAATAATGTCTGTTCTGAAACTTTGCATTTAAGGGTAAAAAAAATCTAGTTTGGAATATTTCTACTGTGATGCTCTTTCAGTTCAGGTTCAGTTGTGTGTTGTCTGTTGTGGTGGGAAGCTCATCCGTTCATCCTGCCTGGCGGTTCAGACTTGGCTCCTGTTTGGATGTGTCACGCTGTGGCTGCCCTGAGCCCCCGGCTGCTTGCTGAGTGCAGATACAGAGGTGGTGGTTTCCAACACTGTTCTGAAACTGTGCGATCCCCCTCTGCAGAGGGCTCTGTGTACGCCACGGCAGAGCCAGACTGTGCTGCTTTGCTCTCTGCCTGAGCTGATGGTCTGTGCTCAGAGCTGCACAGTGATGAGAAACTTGCATTTAATAAAAGTCATCATGGAAAGTTTTTGGGATCTTGCCAGTGAGAGTTTCCTATTTAAAATTAGAAATCAGTTGGGGTTTTTTTTGTGTCTTTTTGTTAAGCCTTGATGTGGACTGGTAGTTGCTGGAGTTTTCTTTTAAATCCTAAGATCGCAGCTAAGGGGACTGGGGGGAGGAACACACAATTAAGCAAAACCCCAAACAGTGGAATTGCAGATTTTGTCTTTTTGCGAGAGGAAAAAATAGTAAATTTTGTGTAATATTGAGTCCTCTGTGGTAATAAGTGACTCATTAGACAAATGCAACATGTGTAAACTCAGGGAACTCTTGAGTCCGTCCGGGTGCTGGCCAGTGTGCAGGGAGGGCCAGAGCTGGAGCCGGGAGGCTTGCTGCAAAGCACACCTGCAGCTTCTGCTGGGCAAGGAGGAGAAATCTGTGGAGAAAGGAGGCGAGCTCAGGTGAAATGTATGGTAAAGTCTACTGCTGTAGTGGCTTTTAGAAGGGTAAACTCGTTGAACTGCTGCAGTAGCTGGATTTTGTTCTGCTCAGGTGATTTGTTTCAGGCTTTTGGGCAAATTCTTTTGCTGCATCAGGTGTAATTCGTTCTTTGTGGTGTGGTTCTGTCCATCCTCCCCGCATGGCCACCATGGTGGGAAGCCTGCTCTGCTCTCATCCCAGGTGAGGAACAGCACGGCTGCCAGAGTGAGGAGCTTCCACTTCAGCTTTTCTCTGGCAGCTCTTACTTTCCTCTTGACTGGGATTGAAGAATTCCTGCCATTCCTTTGTTTTACATGGAAGGAAACCTTATTCCTGTGGCTTCTGTTGCTGCTGGTTGTAGGAGTGTTGGTGGAGATAAGGGCCTGTTCCCCGTGCCCCTGCCCCGGGAGCAGCTGGCAGCCTGCCTGCCATGACCCACAGGAGCTGGGCTGGATCCCTGTGTGCTAATGGGCCTGCCTTGTCCTGCCTTGTTTGTCATGATTTGTGGCTGCATTTGTATGCAAATAGTAACAACTTGCTGCTGAGTTAATTAGTGTTTTTTCTCTTTGCTTCCTGGAGCTTAAGCAAAAGGTCTTTATTCTCCCCATTTCGGTGGTCTGAGCTGCTCCACGCGCTCTCCCATGACCACATCCTGCTACCTGTGCCAGGGTGCTGCGTGTCCTTTGGCGAGTTCAGGCCCAGTAGCATGAACTGGCTGCAGACCCTCGTGCACCTCAGAACGAAGATGTCTGTTGAGGGGTTGAGGTGGTCGCCACAGCTGGCTACTCTGGTTGTCCAGATGAATGTTTGCTCCCTGACTCTGGTAGTTCCTTTGCGGAGGAGTAGAATCGAGACAACTCCGTGTGTCTTGGAGATGCTGAGTGTTTGCTTTCTAATGTTGGGATTGAGCATGTTAGATGCCATGGGATGGATGATTCTCACCAGATGAGAGTCTCCTAGAGTGGCTGTGGTGACCTGAACGTGACAGGGATGGAGTGGGAATTGCTGGCCTTCGACACCAGCTGTGAGTTGCATTTTTGCTGTGATGGAGGGGAAGGCAGGCATTTCTTCCCCTCCCAGGAATGGTATCTTTGTGTCCTTGATTGGGCTCAAGGATTTTACTCATTTTAATCTTTCATTCCATCTGATTCTCTGTGGGCCCTGCAGGTGTTTGGGTCTGCCAGAGCCACCCAAGCCACAGGTTAGGTGAGTTACCTGCCGTTAACCCACTGTGGGGCAGGTGGGGTGGGCAGCAGGAGACGCTGGGCAGGAGCTGCCCCGGGGGGCCATGGTGGTGCCTGGGCTGTGGTTCCTGGCCAGTGTCAGGGGCCCGGGCAGTTGTGCTTGTCCCACCCAGCCTCTTTCTGCCCTCCAGCCAAGGCTTTTTCACAGTTACTGAGTCAGAACTTCTGTTTAGTTTTTAAGCCTTTGTTTTTTCCCCTGGAAGGCAGGGCTTTGGTTTCTCAGTAGCAGGGGTGACAGCCTCCTGCCTGAGGCCAGGGACTGGCAAGTTCCAGCTGGAAACCAGTGACCCTTTGCCCCCGGGTTGATACTTGTCACCACTTTACTCATACTTGGAGCCTTGGTGCCTTGTTGCATGATGGTGGAGGAGTGAAGCTGAGGTGGAGTGGTGACTTGTGCAGCACCGCATCCAGCTGGGAGAGGGGATGTACCCATCAATGTGGAGCTCCCCAGGCTATCAAGGAAAGCTTCCAGGAGTGGCAGCTCACCGGTCAAGAGACATTTCCTGATCCCAGAGCCCCAGTTGCTGCATGTTTTCTATTCATCTGAGGACTAATGAAAGAGAGGAGTTTTGGAGTATTTTATATTGGTTTCCTGTTCCAGTGCCCCTCTGAGTTGAAGAAATGCTTCTGGTACCCGGAAGTGATTGTCACCATTGGATTTTAGACCTGGGAGATGTATCTTTTCCCTGCTCTTTTCTGTTTCACACCCTGCAAGACAAAGGGATGTGTCACTGCAGACCTGTCCTGCTGCCATGCTAAATTTTTCTGAGGAACTACAGAAATGGGGATTTTTCTTGCAATCCTTGTGGACAGATTCCTGACGCGGTAGTGGGCTTTTAACTCCATAGAACTGAGACTTTATAGGAGTCCCAGGTGAACCTGTGTAGGGTCCAGGCAGGAGGGGCTGAATTTAGGATCTTGCAGAGTGAAATATGGATTTTTCTAGTTCCATTTGGCGTAGTGGGACCACGTCTGTCCTAGTGACTGTCTCAGTGCAAAGGTCTGAGGTGAGAAGCAGCTTCAAAAGGCTGTGTGGCATGTGCGGAAGCAAGTTAGCTCTTAATCATATCATATTGGCCTTCTTTGCAGCAGATACATCTGCTGTAAAACGCTTAGTGCTGAGCGCCTGATTGGGCAGCCCATGCTAAGTGTTCAAACTCCTGCTGCCTTTTTTCTTCAAACAATATCTTCTGGCTTCCAGATTTCTGATAAATTGATAAGAGGAATTGCGTGAGTCAATAGAGTTGTAGACACTTTGCCAATATAACCCTAGCGCTATTGATCTGCCAGTAAATTAAAGTCTTACTTAGAGGCTGCCGATATTTCTAATCTCCTGCCTCACCAATTACACCCTCCCAGCTACCTGGGAAAGACAGCGACAGGAGACGAGGCTGCCGAGGTCTTTCCCAGCGAGTGGGGCCGTGGCATGGCAGCCAATGCCCACATGGGGCAGGGGGTACAGCACTGGGGGTGGCACTGAGGTGGGTACCTGTTGGGAATGCTGCAGAAGGGATTCGCCAGGTCAGGGTTGAGCCTCTTGCAGCTCCTGGACACTGCCCTGGCTGCTGGAGGATGGAGACGGTTCAGAGGGGCAGTGAGCCTGTGTCCTTGGGCTGTGTCCAGCTGGGGAGCTGCCCCCAACCCTCTGCCTTCCCCGGCATGGAGTGGCTGATGCCATCAGGTCCTGATGCCATTGGGGGGGTGGTCCTGCAGAGAAGGGATGCTTGCTGGAAGATGGGGATGCAGGGAACCCTGCTGCCTGCCCTGGGCTCTGCCCCTTGACTGCCGGGTTGGGGCTGGGGCTGGGGCTGGGGCTGGGCAGGGCTTTCAGCTGTCCGAGAGGTCACAGATCAGAGAGCTCCCGCGGGGCTCCCACATCCTGGTGAGGTTTCAGTGGATTCTTGCCCGATAAGCCCCTTTCAAGTCTCATTTACGTTTGAAAGTCCATAGCTAGCTTTGGGAAGAAATCTCCAGATAAATGCTGTGTTCTTTCTAATACCCCAGAGCGAAAATCAATGGGAGGGATAATTCCTTCCCTTGTCCTACATGGACTTTCATGTGTTTCTACCTCCAGCAGCACCTTTTAAATAACGAGAAGCAGCAGCCACCCTCCCCTTTCTACTCCACCCCTCGGGGCCCAGCACGGGCCTGCCAAGCATAGTGGGATGCTCAGCTGGGGGTCCCTGTGTGGAGTGGGGTGCTCAGTTGCGGGGGTTTCTGTTGACCCCTTTGGTCCAGTTTGGGCTTTTACTGGGAGAAAACTGTGCACGTGTCTGGATTTGCAGGGCTGGCAGTAAGGGTGTTTCTGGGAATTCATGTCCAGAGCGGTCTGTAGCTGGAGCAGAAGACCTAGGTCTTGGAGGTGGTGACAGCAATACCATGGTGAAGGGATTTTAAAAACATTCCTTTTATTAAATCCAGTGAAGTGAAGGTTGTTGTCCTATAAAACTGCTGCCAGGTGGAAGATGGGCCTATAGTGTTATCATTTTTTTACACTAAGCTTGTGCAGAGCACTCTGAGCTGTGACGTCTCTTCTGCTGGGCATCCAGCAGTGCCTGCTACGAGTCAGATCCAGTTTCCACAAATACCTTGGTAGGAATTCGTAGCTGGGACTGGTCCGAGACAGCTCCTCCAGACTGCCCTGGAACATGCTTGTATCTATAAGCTGCATCTTCCAGCAATGAAGTTCTTTATCTGGCCATCTCCTTGCTGCCTGCATTGAGCTGCATTTTTCCCTGATGTTGTGAAGTTATCATATAGGATGTGCATTAAAAATTGTAACTATTCCAAGTCTGCCGTTCTGGCAGGGAATTGCTGAGTCTCGTGATCTGTCTGTAATGGAGTGGAGATGCTGAGCTGCAGCAGGATATATTTACACTGAAAGCTTTTTCATGGAGGAGTCATCTGAGCAGCCGAACAGCCCAAATGGTTTTGGTGGGTAGCTACCTAAATTTCTGGTAGCTCCTGGTACAGTGCTGGGCAGGTGAAGGGGAGCAGCCGTGCAGGTACCAGGTTGCCTCCCCTGGTTAGAAGAGCTGAAGCAATGGGAGTACTGAGGGAAATCCTGTGTGGACCAGATCCTCAGAAAAGATGCTGTTAAAAAGGGTGACTCAGTTCCTGCTGTACTGGGATATGTGAATCCTGTTCGTGCCTGGTGATGCCGATGCCCGAGGCAAGGGCAGGTTGGAACAAGGCTTTTCTACTGTTTCTAAGTAAGTTTCCAGGGTTTCCTTGGGGCTTTTTGCTCGCTCCTGGCCGCAGCTTGGAGTCCCCCAGTCGAAGGCTGGTTTAAGGGTTTGTGAAATTTTGTGGATGTATCAAGGGTTCAGCTTGTTTTTTCCACCCATTTCTGTTGGCCAGGGCTGGAGCTGCTGCCTGCAGCTCTCTGTGGAGCAGGGAGTCGCCCAGGGTGACTTCTGTCGTAAATACTGCGCTGCACTCAACGGGGAATGGGAAATGACAGCATCAGGATGAAACCCATTCATTAGCAGTATCTCTGTGCCTGCCCAGGTTTGCCTTTAGGATTGGGATCAGCTGAAGCTCTTTCTGGTGGGTCAGTGATGATTTCTCTCCAGCTGTCAGGGACAGAGGTGACTCTGCCACTGGCCTTGTGTTTCTCCTTTGCATCCTGAAGTATTTAGTGCTCTGTATGTGAACTTAATGACTGAGCAGGCATATTAACGAGTTACAGTCTAAAACCCCTAATTCAAATGTCTCTCGACTTGCAGGAAATCTAAGTTTGGGATTTTTGTGCTCTCTGCCAAGGCTGGCATTCGGACAGTGTTCCTAATTTATCTCCACAATTTGGAGAAGGCTGTAATTTACTATTTTAGGAAGCACGTATTTCAGTAGACCTTTAATTAAAAAAAGAAATTTCAGTGTATGTCTGAAACTGTAAGAATCACTAGACTGGATCAGAACAGTAGTAACATGTAGTAATTTGACCTTTGCAAAGTGGACAAATTCTTCTTAATTTTCTCCTCTGACCTGACTGCAGAGCAGTGTATTTACAGTCATGGAAGCACAGAGCGGAAGGGGACTCTCGCTGTACCAAGAAGGGTGTTGCTGAGACCATGGTGGCTCTCCTTAGGATCTTGCTTTGGGTATTAGACACACTGTGCCCCTGCTTCATCACCTGTAGTTAACAGAGGGAAAAACTTCAACTCCTACGCTGGAACTTGACCTGCAGTGATACAAGAATGTGGTTTTTTGTGTGGATAGTGAGTAAAATACATCACAGCTGTTTTATATGTGTGCTGGAACGCTTCCTACTGTCTTTTCCAAAGCTTTACAAGACCAATTTGCCCTTGGAACAGAAAGGTTCACGTAACCTTCAAAGCAAACCTTGAGGTGTTCTACTCCACCTCTCCAGTACTTCCAGTTTGGTTCAGCCTGTGGGCTCTTGGTTTCAGGGGTGAGTGAGAGCTGCCTTGCAACATGAGCAAGTATTGCTGTGGTTGTGGTGGTGTAAGGCAAGCGCGTAGGCAACTCCTTTGTGTGTTACGTAGCAGCAAAACAGCACGTGAGGCTCCTCTCTGGTCGTCTCTACACGTGACTGATCTAATTGTTTAAGGTACAGATTTTGCTCCCTGGCTGTTCAGCTGTGTTCTGGCATCACGAGCGTATTGGAAAGAAACCCCGCTGGATTTGGGGCATACAGTCTGCAGCAAATGCTTTGCTGCCATGTTGGAGCAAGTGGCTCATTGATAGCTCCTGTATTAGTCACCTAACTTCATGTTTCACCTCAAATATTAGAAAGGAAGTTGAGGCTAAAAGTAAAGCATTGCTTCTATAAAACAGTAAAAGTTATGTTAACATAAACACTCCCACAGGAACAGTGACTTCAGAGGGCACATGCTCACCTTGGGTTCGGAGTGCTGACTATACAGCAGGCTGTAAGACCACGTTGGCCCACACTGCTGCTGTTGGCCCCCTCTTCTCACCAGATGTTCCAGTACAGGTGCATAACGCTCTCCGAAGCACAGGTTCCCAGTGGGAGTGGTGGGGTGGGAGGGGATGCACGCCTGTCTTTACCCCTCGCGTTAGCTGGACTGTAACTTACAGACACAGCCTGTCAGACACTGTCCCTGGTGGGCGAGCGGAGGTGTGGTGGGAGCTGTAGCAAGTGCCAGATGCCCAGCAGTGTATTAAACACTAGTTGAGTACAGGAGGGCATATCACAGGAGAGAGATAAGCAAAGTTCTCTGATTGTGGATCAATAAAGGTTAGTGACATCATATCTCAAAGTGAGAGAACCTGCTTTCTGCAGACCATTTATCAGATTGCAGGCAGAAGCAGCATTAACCTCTTCCTAACTAGGGGTCTGCTCCTCATCTGCTTCCAGACCAAATCACCTTCCCTGTCTCCATAGAAGGCTCCTGACCCCGCCTGTGTAAATCAGACAATGGCACATTGGCGTGACCATGCCAGAGGGGTTCTTTTTCAAATGCTTCTGCTCAGCTCTCTGCAGCGTGCCATGTCCAGTGGGAGACCATGGCACTGGGTCAGCTGGGAATGGGGTTGCAGCATACACTGCTGTTGGAATTGCTTCCCATCTCAGTTTATCTGCTGTTCTCCAGTAACTTGACGCTGTTATGGCCTTCGTGAGGTGGAAGATGCTATGTATCAGTGCTAGGACATGATAGAGTTGTGTTGGTTAAAGATCTAGCATTGTGCCAGGTGTGTTGGGATGTGGTTGTAAGAGGCGTCCTTAGTTTACTGGTTCAATTCTTAGATTAACCCTTTTCCTATGGCAGCAATGACAGTGAAATCATTGTGAATGGCCTTCAGAAAGGGTTGTGTGGGGCAGCACGAGGCCTTGGGCACGGTATGTGCTGCCCTCCTCGAGGTGTCTGTCCTCCTGGGTCTGCTGTTATTGTTACCAAAATAGATTAAAGCTAAACTGAGTGTATCAGCCCATTCTGCAGTCCCGTTTGTGTGCTGCGTGCAGTGAGGCACAAGCTTTCCACATGAATGCAACTTCTGAATGTGGTGAGTGTGGAGCCGCGTGCCTCAGTCGGATGAACGCAGAGCTGGGAGTTGTGGGTGACCCCGGCACTGCCAGCGTGAGCAGCTCTGGCGAGCTCTGCAGGGACAGCCCTGGGAGCACACTGGGTCCTTGGTCCAGCCCAAGTGAACCCACCAGCTTTTTTAACATCTTTCACTTTCTGATCTTGTCTTGGAGCGGTTGGTAACATGAGATACCTGCAAATGAGCAAACCTCCCTCTTCTCCAAATGCCACAGGAGTATTAAGGATCCTCCAGAGCATCCGTGCCCTGCAGTACAGAGTCAGATGTAGTTTTTCCGGTGGTGCAGGTGCAGGTCTCTTGTTTTCCGTGAATGAAAGAAGAAACCACAGCCTGGAGGAACGTGTGGTCGAGGTTTAGACGTAAGATAGTGAGGACAGATGATGGGCAGAGGGTCAGGGGCAAGAACAGAGTTAATTCTCTGAATGAACTTCTCTTGTCCAGCAAGGAAATACCAATTTTTCCCAGAACCTACAGAGACTTGAGCCATAAAGACTTTCTGATTAGCTTTCATCCTTTTTCCATTGGTGATTTCTCATGGCAAAGAGCCCTTTTCTGTGGTGCCCTGGGCTGTGCCCCAGGAAGTGTCAGGAGGCCATGCGGCTGTGTGTCCTGGTGGGCTGGGGGGACACTGGTGATGGAGCCTGTGCTAATGGGCTGGTGTCCAAGTAGAAAGTGTATTTTCAATGAGGAAGTGCTGAGATATTAGTGGGGCCTGGATTACCCTGTGATTGTGCTGTCAATACTGCCGTATTGAGTCAGAGAGAGCCTGCACGACACAGGGAAACACTTAGCTCACTGCTGCTGCTTATTGAGAAGCCAATAGCAATTTACGTGCTGACACTTGACACCGAATCCATTCCCAGAGGTACAGCTCCTGCTAAGGCACTGCTGGGCTCGCCCTCACACCTGCGCTTTCCCTTGGCCTCAGAGCTGCAGGTGTGACGATGCTGACGCTCCTCCAAAGGCACTCGCCTGCCGGAGGGGCCGGTGGCTGCCCCTAGAGCTCTGCTGGGACAGGCAGGTGGGGACCAGCTCCATGGAGAGGTGGGAAACCTGCGCTCCAGAGTGCTGGTCTCACGTGGGATTAGTCTTATTCATGTATTCAGTGAAGAAGCAGGAATGTGGGTTCCTAAAGTGCCTGGGACCTCTGGACTGGAGCAGCTGGCTTCCTTCTGTCCTTTTTGTCTGTTTTCCTGGGACAGGCTCAGCTGAGCCTGATGGGCTTTCTGGCATAGACACACACCTTTTAAGAAAAACTTCAGATCGTCTCCTGCCAAATACTTTCAAGAGGAATAACATCCAGGATATTTCTTTGAGGCTGAGCTCCCTAAAATGGGAACTGAGCCATGAAAGAGGGAGGACAGGGTGAGAACAGAGCTGGAGTACGGGAACGAGATGGCTGGAGGTGGGAAGCAGAACATGGAGAACCTGTGTCTTGGTGATGTGCTCAGCAAGGGGCATCAGGTGCTGGTGCTGCAGCACTGTGGGAGGCCTGAGGAGTTGCAGACTCAAGTGGATGGTCTTGTCTGCCCCGCTGTGCTAAGGCAGTAAAACTCCTACTGGTTTTTAAGTGCAGCTCTTCCTGCTTTGCTGGCAAACAATTTTACACATTCTCTGCTAGCTGTGGCATTGCTTTTTGGTCACTGTTCCCTTTGCAGTTCCCTTGTGTGCCCGAACCTCCTGGGAGGGTTAGAAAACCCGTGTCCTAAATCTAAAAGGAAACAAAGCAAGTGTGCTGCATGAGGGAGGTGCTTGGAGTGACTCTTCATTTTGCAGAAGTAGAATTTAGGTCATGTTGCAGGTCACGTTTCAAATATCTATGTTGCTTAATGCTGGCAGGTTGTTGTAGCCAGTGTGTAGTTGTCATGGTTCTGCAGAGTGTGGGGAGAGGAGGGAGCAAGCCCAAAGCAGTCAGTATTGGGCTCTCCCTGAAGAGAGCAGGGACGTGATGGGGATGTGTCACAGTGTCTTCAGACCCCTGCTAAAGCACGCTCTGCTGTGCAGGTGGCCTGTGACCCAGCGTGGGGTGGATCATGTGGCTTTGCTGGCAGCTGGTCAGATACCAGCCTGCCGAGGCTGGGAATGGGCCTTCCGTGCCAGGATGCTCTAGGCGTGATGTGCCTGTCCCCCCGCCTTGCCAAGCTCTCGTCCTGATGCAGGTGTTCCTGTTTACAGTCCAGAGCTAGAACAAGCGGCAGGTGCCTGTTCTGGAACTCACTGTTGTGTGTGGTGGCTGTAATGAGAGCTGGGACACAGTATGGCCAGGAGCCCACCTGGAGATCTCTGGGGACCCGATCACTCTGCAATTTGGTGATACTGGCTTCCTTCAGACACTTCAAAAACTGTGACAAAAAACAATACAGGCATAGATTTGGTAAGAGCGTGACCAGGGCAGCGGTGGCACATGATGGAGGGGAGCAGAAGGAGTAGGGCATCCAGTGCCTGTTGGACCTCAGTGGAGGCTGAAGCAGCAAGCTTTTCTGTTGGGATGCTGGATGGCTGGGATGGCAGGTGTGACACCTCGGCACGTGCTTTTGTAGAGGTCTCTATTGCTTATTCTGTTTTGTTCTAGTCTATTGCTAATCTTGTTCAGCAGTTGCTCCTCTTAATTATTGGAGTACTTTTACAGAGATGTAGCAGATTAATCCTTTTAGTTCTGCTTGCTGCCAGAAGAGATTGCCGCCATTATTCCTGTGCTATGGAAGGAGAGGTTAGAGCAGGAAGAAGCAGGGCTAAATTTAGAAAGCTTGTACTCACTCGTGCTGCTCTGTAGCTGTAGAGAGCAGCATGTGGTGGCAGATACCAGTGTCAGCAGTGAGCATGTATGCAGGTAGGTGAGGCTGGGGCAGCCCAGCAGAGTTTTGCGGTGTCACAGCTGGGTCATGACCTGCTCGGAGAACCCCAGCAGCTCCTCGGCACATTTCCAGCAGGGAAGGCAGCTCCAAGGCGTCACTTATCTGGTCCTTGCCTTGCTGGAACACAAATATTAACTGACAAACAGTTGCATAATAAATGGCACAGTCACTGTGGCCTATTGGCTTATCTTCCTCCATAAGAAACAAATAGGGAAAAGTAGGAGAGTTAACTTACAACCCAATAAGGCTCTCCTGTGCTGGTGTTAGCGAGGCCCAAGGCTTGCATGAGGGCTGCTGAGTTTGTGTCCCAGAAGCTCAACTTGGAGGAAATGCCTGAGTGCTACCCACTCAGGACAGATGCGTGTGTGGGCACTGTGGGGTAGCACATGCGAGTGCATGTGCCAGCTGCCCAACACAGCAGGGCTGGGGACTTGAAGCCTTAGGTTTGTGCTGGAGAACCTCTGCCCCAGCGCCTGCTCTGCCTGCAGCTCCCCATCTGCTCCTGGCTCAGGTGTTCTCTCTAACATGGTCACAGTCATACATGTCATTCTAGCTGAGGCCTTGCAGTGCCCTTTATTGCTTCCTTGTCTCCACAAACAATCTGAGCAACATCTGGAAATTGTGCTTGCCACTTATCCAGCTGCATCCTTTGGTTCATCCTGACCAGAGCATTAGTCTGTCTCCTCCTGTGTAATTCCCAATTGGTAAACCCTGAATTTACTGCAGAAGCTTGGAGTTTTCTTGTCATAACCTCGGATTTAGTTGCTTTCTTGTTATTCTAGACCGCAAATCATAACTTTTTCCTGTGTAACATTCTGGTCTTCCAGTGTGTTGGATGTGCTTCTGAGTTTAATTTCATCAAGGATCGATGGTCTCTGCTGACTGGCAGTAAGGCCAGCAGTGATGTTAGTGCGAAGGCTTCCCGAGACCTTTCAAGAAGGGAAACCTTTATCCAGGGCAGTATTTTCTTTCCATCGTTTTGGTGTCAGCTGCTCTTGGCCCAGTTTTCTCCCTTTTTTAAATCGTAGCTATTGCCCATCTTCTCCAGCACAACACCCCAGTGCAGTGTGGAACAAAGGGTGGTTCCTTTAGTAAAAGGAGACACAGGGTTAGTTTTCTCAGTGTGTCTTAAATATAAACACACTTTATGTTGGATCCTGGTGATCATTTATTGCTCTCTTTTATTATTTTTCCCTTCACAGTACTTCCAGCTCTCTCTGTTTAGGAGGGAAATAAACCCCACAGCAATGTCTCCCCTGCCTTGTTGGAGCATAGGTATTTGCTGCCTGTACCCAGCATGGTTCCTGAGCTGATGGATGATTATGAATATCTGATGTTGAACCTGTTGAAAATGTTCTTGGGTATTCTTAATTGTTTTAGAATGTGTAGATTTGGATTAGATATGAGGCACTGGTACAGGTTGCCCAGAGAAGCTGTGACTGCCCCATCCCTGCCAAGTGTCCAAGACCAGGCTGGACGGGGCTTGGGGCAACCTGGTCTATTGGAAGGTGTCCCTGGCATGGCAGGAAGTAGAACAAGATAAGCTTTAAGGTCCCTTCCAACCCAACCCTGTCTATGATTCCGTGGCAGCTGTTATTTTTAGCTCAAATCATGAAACATTAAGAGAAAACGCAGAGAGGGGGAAAGTATCTTGAAAGTTGAGGTGAATGGTGCCCTGGGGATGGAGTAGTTCTGTGTGTGCTGCTGCTGGGTTTCATCTGTCTGAGCTGATCTCCCTGGTTCTGGGTGCTGCTGCTTTTGGGGTGGCTCCTTTGTACCTCTCTGCTTTGGAATAGCAGTAGGTCTGTATTTGTGCTGCTGCACTCCTGGCTTCTGTTCAGTCTCGCTCAAGAAAGGTGGAAGCATTCTGGACCTGGGTGGTTGCAGTTTGGAAAGGTTCATTCTTGGCTGATAGATCTGAGAAAGCAGTTGAACCTGAAGTTGTCTGTGGCTACTTCACAGTGCTTGGAGGTGCCAGTGGAATGAGAACCAGGTGTGAGGTGGGAAGAGGACAGTGCCATGCTGCTGTGCCCTGGGGTTCAAAGGGAAAGTAACCATTTGCCTTTTCTCCATACTTGAATTTGAGCCTTTAAACAGGAAGTAAATTCATACAAAGAATAATGGAAACTGATATAAAATAGATAATTATTACTGAAACCTTTGAAAGAGCGCAGATCATCCCAAAGCAGGCGTTCCTGTGCAGGGCTGTCGCAGTCCCACTGCTGGAGATGGCTGGGAGGCAGCAGTAGGTCAGGACCAAAGAGACCCCATGTTATGCCACAGGTTTCTTGTGGCATGTTCAACACCAGCTGTATGTGCAGGGCAGAGCATAAGCCCTGGGGATGGGTGGTAGGAGCTCCTTGGCACAGCCAGCAGTGCTGGGTCTGCCCTGATGGTTTGTCCTGCTCTTCCTTTTACCTTTGATTCATTTTACTACTGCTTGACTAGGATTTTGTTGAATTTACGGTTTGTGATTTCAGGTGTGCAGGGTCAGGGATGGTTGTCCCACAAAGTGTTCTGGTGCCTTCTGCCAAGCACCCTTGTGAGGCAATTACTGAGCAGCTCCCTTGTGCCTGCCCTGTGAAAGCTGGCTCCCCTCCCCGTGTCCCTTGCAGTGCCTGCATGCCGGCTCCTGACGTGCACCGGCTCTCATTTCTGCACGAGCTCCCAGTGCCAGCAGTGCTTGATCTGCAGTCTGAGCTGTGGCTGTGACGGGTCATTCTGGCAACTGCAGCTTATGATTAAAAAGAAAATCAGTCACTGTCATCTTGGACCCCAGCACCAGTGATCTGACAGTCCACGATGCATCAGCCTCTTCCTCATCAGAGGATCTTAGACTCAGGACTGCCCCAAGGGTTGTCCTCTGACTCAGGCTGCTACCAGAAAGCTTATCTCATTTCATGACTAGCACAGCCAGCTGCACCGTTTCATTGCCTGAAGACGCGGCTGGGAGACCCAGAGGATCTTCTAATTCTAGTTTTTGGTTGGATCTTCAGGGCGTCCATGTGTGGCTTCAGCAGAGCAGAGGGTTGGACTGTAACTGTTGCTGTGTGGTCAGACTCTGGAAATTCCCTTATGTCCTTGGGGAAGTCAGAGTCTTCACATTGGCTCTCAGGCCGGGTAGGACTGTCTGCCATGGCTCTCAGCCTTACAGTTCTCATCCTGGACAGTGGCTGCAGCTGAGATCATCTTCCCTCCTTTAGAAAAGGGAACTGGTTTGCAGTTCTGCTTTGGGAACCTCTGTCTCGTGTGATGACTGCCAGGGGCAGCTGTTCCCTGGCTGCCAGAGCTACGCCAATAGTGCTCCTCACTTCTTACTCTGCAAACCCCTGCACCTTCCTACAGCTCCGGTGTCTCTGAGGGCAGGTGCCCCTGTGTGGGGCGAATGGGGGCCAGGGGCTGATGCTTCACCCCATACCTGGCTGCTCCGAGGTCCCAGGTGTCCATGTATCTTGCAGAGAACGTGTGTCTCTGTGCAAAACACAAGCTGATGTGTTTTCCAGACCTGTATCCCTTGGAAAAAATGTAGTCATGTAGGGTTATTTTTCATCTTCCTTCTTGTTCCCACTTGCTGTGGTGTGTTAAAATTATATTTTAATCAAGTAGCTTGTTCCCAGCTGTATCTTTAATGCTGACATTTACCATGGCTCTTGGAGATGTTTTAAGTAGGATGGAGAGTCATCCATAGGGTCATCTATGGCAATGGGTCGTCCACATCAGGAAATTGTTTAGGCAACAAGGGTTAAGGAATTGTTATTTATAAAATGTCTTCAGCTTGTCACATCTCTTTATGAGCTGGGGCCAAGGAGCAGATTGGGCTGAGCTCTGAGGGGATGACGTGTGGATGTGTACAGAGGGGCAGATTTTAGGGGGCCAGAAAAAGGTTCTGGCATCATCTGTGGCTGTGTAGCTCACCAAACACGCTGTCATGGGCTGGGCAGGTTTTCAAAGGTCTGATGGCTGGTTTTATGACCCCATGGAGCCTGGAGCTCGAATGGCAGCTGACTGGGCTCCGACTCCTCCTGCCACAGTTAGGCTTTTTGTCACTGAGGAGAAAGGACCTGAATTCAGTTGAGGATGAGGGGAAAGACATTGAGGAGGATCCTGAAGCTCAGAAAGTTCAGGGACGTGCCTGTGAAAACCTATGGCTTGAAAATAATGTATTTACTATTTTTATCGATAAACAGAGTGTACAGGGCTGTGAAAAAGTGTGCAGACTATTTCTCAGCCTCCCTTTTGGGCTGATCCTCTTGGATCAGCTGGTGGAGAACCAGTCACTCAGCTTTTGATGCTCCGGAGGCTGGGCTGGATGAGTAATGATTCCTTTAAGGCCTGGCTTCCTGGCGATATCTCCCTTCTCCTTCACCCAGGTAATTAAAACCTTGTCAGCGAAGGGTGTCTGCTGCTGCTCCCAGCCCTGGGGGAGGGATGTGGGGGGAGGAAGGAGTTCGTCTATTAGAGACTTGTTGTGTAAATGAGTTCATTCTTTGTGGTTGGGCAGAGGGGAGAAAGGGAGAGGAAGGAGCTGCAGACATACATTGTTCTGAGGTGGCAGCCTGGGTGGTGGGGTGAAGCATCAGCCCCCCCAGCCCTGGGTGGGCACAGGCTGCAAGTGGGTTGTCACCATGCAGAGCAATACCTTCCTACAGCTCAAACTCTTTTTTTTTTTTTTTTTTTAGTCTCTATTCTCCCCCTTTTTTACAACGTGGTTGGTGAGGAGTCATGTAGATTTCAGTACCCACAGTTACCTNATCTTTTCATGTGTCCTCTGCCACAAACCTTTGAAGAAGGCCTTCATAATTAAGCTTTTCCCAACTGGGGTTTTGCTTTTGAAAGAAAAATCGCTTTGCATTTGGGGGTTTGAATTTGAAAGAAAAACAAGGACCAATTTTCTCATTAATTTCCGTTCAAGCTCTTTTTAAGTCACTTAGTATTTACCATATTGAATTTTCTCTAAAACCTTTGTTCATGTTGCCCTGTATATTGCCCCCTTATAATTTTTTTAAAATAAAATCAAGGGTGCACATTCAGTAATTCTGATCTCAGCATGGGCAAGATGTGGCTAAGTTGGACCAGTGAGTCCTCAGTTTTCCTGAGGAAACTGTTAGAGTGTAAATACATCTCACTGGTGTGCGATACTGAAGTTGCAAGTCTTGGAAAAGCTGCATGTTGTTCCAGACTAATTTATGACTGAGAGATTTTTATTTTTTCCCATTTGCTGAAGGTGACCTGTCTGATTTCTACCACTGTCAAAAGTGTTGACTGTGGTCACCGTACACACCCCGTCACTGTTGTGTTGTCCCTGGGGCACACAGGCATGGCCAGCCGTTGAGTGTGATTTAGGCAAGCGTTTCACACCTCTTTGCTTTTTGGAACTTGGATGAAGAGGAAGCTGCCTTTGGAAATGAAGACTGGATTTCAAGCCTCCTTTTCAGATGGGCTGTGATGTAGAAGTGGATGATTTCTCACGTAGTTCTCTTCTTGTGCCTTCTGTTGCCAGCTGCAGTACACATCAGTTGAGTTGTTGAATCTGTTTCTTCCTTTCCTACCTACATACAGACCTGGTCACAGAAGATGGATTTATCACATAGCTTAGTCCTGTTCTCTCTCTGAGGGGTTTGGCATGGAAAAGTCAGACTAAATCTTGCTGTAGAGGCTTTCCCCTTTCCCTCTGCCCAGGAGCCTGCCGGAACTCTCACCTGTTGGAGAGCAGCCCTGTGTTTGTGGGGTTGGGAGCCAGCACTGTTACCCCTGGGGCACTTGGAGCACATCCCAGCCTCTGTCTGTTCCAGTCTCTTCTCGCTCCGTTGTTCACCTTCCCTCGCCCAGAGCTAAAAGAAGGTGCCAAGAATTAATCGTTTCGTGTCGTTTTCCCCCTGTGTTGTGTTGTGGTGTGATCAGTATCTGGGCCCATTGGGCACTGAAGGCATTTGCTTCCTCTTCTCTGGAGACAGCTGTTGTAGAGCTGAGCAGAGGCTCGCAGTCTTTACTGGATTGCGAGTGCTGAACAGCAAAAATGCTGGTGCCAAGTGTGGATGCCCAGGGCATGGGTGGGAGGGCAGGGGCTGGGGGCTGGCACTGAGAGTGCTCCAGGCATGTGCAGGACGCGGTGCTGGAGGACATGGGTTTGTCTCTTCTGGCCTGGCTCCAGCTGCCCTGGCCAGGCTCTGTGGGCTCCAGAGCAGGCCAAGGCATCCTCTGGTGCTGGTGCTTCTGTCCATTACCACAGGCTGCACACTGCAGACCATATCTCACCTGAGTAGCTTTAAGCTTTCAACAGCAGGAGGTGTAATCAGAGGTTAAATAATTAAGTAATGTTTATTTGACATTTACATGGAATTCACTGCCATGATAATTTAACTCAGTGCTCAGAAAAGGGCTTTGAGGAAGGAAGAGGAAGTGGCTGTATAGGGTGAGGAGGAAGGAAAATGTGAAAGGGTGTAGGGGAACCTGAGTGACTTAAAGGATTCCAAATCAGAGTAGAAATTATAATATTGGTGTTATTGTACACCTTGTCATTCAGCTGACTTCAGGATTTCCAGAATGGTTCTGGAATGCTCTCCTGAACACAAGACTCATTCTCCAAGTCCAGACTTGAGAGGTGTAACATGCAGCGCTGCTGTGCTGCTGCAGTGGGACTCTGTGTGGGATGTGAGGATCTGGGGATGCTGAGAGGGAAGCTTCTTGGTCATCTTTCCGTGTTCTGCCCTCCTGGGGCAGAGTGGGTGCTGGGGCTAGGACAGCCAAGTCTCGTGGCTTTGGGAACAATGCAGTGGCAGTGCTGAGGAAGTAACGACGGGTGCAGGAGATGAGGTTTTCATCAGAGTTGACTGAAGAGTTTTGGAGCTTTGTGGCTCATTGCTAATTAAAGGTTGGAGTCTGTGGGTGCTGTACTCGCAGGGCTGCTGAGATGGCAGCGGTGGCCCTAGGACAGCCCTTTCATCCTGACACTTCACCTCTGTCCTTCTGCTTTCTTTGGAATGGCTGAGGCCGTTTCTGGGGGCTTTCATGTGGATGGTTCTCACTGTTGGGTTTCAGAGAAGCACTTGATCAGGAGTCCCATGTTTCTAGTAATTATGCTTCATAGGGACCTATTTCCTTATGCATTTAATAGGGCTCTGTCTTTCAGCTTGTGCTCGGCCTGAACTCTTGAGCAGGGGCCTTTCGCGAGTGAGATGGGCATTAAAGTCTTTGATTTTCTGCAGAGCAATTATTGTGGCCGGGTGAGGAAGAGGAGGCTGTTCAGCGAGCGAGGAGGGCACAGGCGTTAAGACCCTGTCATTAGTAATCAGTTCAGTGTTTCAGGTTCCTGAGTTCAGTGACTGTTCACGCCATAGGGATCCCCAGGTGACCTGCAGGCTTTGAGCTCTGCCTGAAGACACTTCTTCAAGGGAGCTCCTTTAACCAGGTGGTTTGTCTTTGAGCTTTGCTGTAAAACTGGGTTCTGAAGATGAGAAAAAAATTCCCTTAGTGCACCTTCTAATTGTTCATTTAGGAGCAGAGCTCTCCTCCAGCTGGGAGGGCTCAGGGCTGCTGTAAAGTGCTAATTAAAAGTAATAGTGATAATGAAAACAGATGTTTTCAAGAAAAGTAAGTGGTACTGGGCCCCAATCTGCTGTCCCTGCCTTCTCTGCAGGAGGAGACTGAGTTGTGTCTCCAGAGCTGCCGATCCAGGGGGGCTGGGGAACGGGGCCAGATCCCAGGTGGCTCCTGCTGCATTAACAACCAGGGATGGCTCCAGATAAAGCACGGAGGTGCACCTAGCACCGCCTCAGAGCACCTGCTGCCTCTCCCTGCAGAGGTGGAGGGGCAGGTGCAGGACTTGTGTGGAGGAGTAGAACAAAATTGTTTAAGATACTGAATTGTTTTCTAGAGTGTTGTTCTAGAACAAGAGGGGAAAAAGCCCTGATGGAAGTTGGCTTATTGGAAGGGTGACAGGTAGGGAGATCTTCTTCCTTGTCTAGATTTTAATAAGAAGGGATTGTTGTAATCCTGTTTGTAACTGATTTACTGATGAGAGTTTGAAAGAGCAGCCCCAACTCTCCAAGACCTCTGTGATAAGTTTCATGAGGCTCTGCAGCCCAGTATCAATGTTTCAGTTGGGAGTGGACAAATTTTAGAAGCTCACATCCAAATCTCCAGCCCGTAAGGCAGCGGCTGTGTGGCATGATGTGCTTGCTCCTTGCAGTGCTGGATTCAGTCATGTTGTCAATTCTTTCATTACCCTTCTCATTGTACTGCACGTGCGCTGGAGAGGTGTGGCACCATCCTGGCCATGTCCTGCAGTACAGGTGTGCACGGCAAAGAGTAGCGAAGAAAGAAGGGACTGGTTCAGCAAGGAAGGATGAAGCAGTTGTGGAGGTTCCCTGGAAAACTTAACTTGAGAGTCTTTGGCTGACCTGGGCTCCATGCTCATGGAAGAAGCACGGCACCTTTTAGAGAGGTGGGAGGCACCAAGGAATAGGGGGATGAGGGGGAGACAAGAGGGAGTAGGCAGGTTATTCCAGTCCTGATGAGAGAAGGCATTAGGAGAAGGAGGGAGGGCCAGCGCATTAGCCTGAAGCACTTCCTGTGGTCTTGTCCAGGTTGAGGCCAGTCCACAGTAAGGCTGCTGGTGTAAAGTTTATTTTGCAAATGTCACCAGGGATTAGTTAGAGAAAGCAATTCAGTTGCACAGGAGCAGCCAGCCAAAGCAGTGGAGGTGGCACTGAGTGCTGCCTGCAGCCCATAGCGAATGGTCCTTGGGGTTAACACTGAGATGGAGCTGTCAGAGCCTTGCCCATACTGGGAGGTAATGGGACCCATACTCCTTAATTACTACCCATGGAGCTGCTGACAGAACCCTGGAGCTTCGGCCCTCGTTAAATTCATTTTCAGCTGTCGCTTGGCTGTGGTGGCAATGGAGCCCCGGGTGTGTTACAGCCACTATTTCTGCTCCTGTGGATGGAGGAGCAATAGATGCTTTTGCCAGAGCATGTCCCACTGGGCAGTTTGGCTTCTCTTCTAGAGGCTGGGGGATATGTGTTACCGAGTTTAATCCAAGAGGAACTATTTTGGTATTTGAAACAACTTCAGAATCAAAACATTGCCTTGCTGTATGCTGGCAGATCAGCTGCTGGCCCTGCAGACACACAGCGGCAGGTGACAGGCCACAACATGTCACCTGTTCTGACGTATGGCTTGCATGCACGTACAGTTGCATGCAAGTTCCACACTGAGTGTATCTAGAGTCCAGTCTTCTCAAAAAGAATTCCTAATGCATTGCACGAGAATTTGCGTCCTGAATGGTTAAATCATGTTAAAAAGATGTAGGAAACTGTCCAAAATGCAGAGTAGAGGTAAAAGTAATTGAAATACTGAAGGAAATGTTTTAGAGGGGGAAATTGAGTTTAATTTTCAGCTGATCAGGAGAAGGATCCAGAGCTGAAGTTACAGGTTTTGGTGTTTCTGTTTTCCATGGAATGGATGCTCCAGTGGAAAGTGCACAGCAGGTGTAGGAGTAAGCCCTGATATGGGTGTGTGTGGGTGTGTGTGAGATAAACAGTTCAGGGACTGTGTCTGGTAATGTGACTTTCTCCATCCCACTGGTAGCTGGGCTGTGGAGGTGGCTTGGGGTCAGTGTGTGGGTACAACAGCACGTGGAGGGTCCCGCTGGGGTGGGGAGCTACAGACAGAATGCTGTAGCTGTGATGCTCTGGCAATTCTTATTTTGGTAAAAAGCGCAAGACGGCACTAGGAGCATCTTTCAGGCACCCCACAATTATCATAATAAACAGTTTTATCATCTGCCTGATGATCAATAATGTGGTTTACGCTGCTTTAGTATCTCACTGGTATTGATCACCTTAACAACTGTGCCACAGTCACCTCCCATTAACCTGTGCGCTGCTGGCGGCTCCGGCCGTCCTGCCAGGGGCTCAGGGCTTGCCTGTCAGCCAGGTGTGTGCAGCAAGGGACAGCAGGATGGGGCAAACCTGGCTTTGAATCAGAGGCTTGATGGTGGGGTTTTGATCCGGGAGTGAGGGACTGAGTGCATATCCTGTGCATGGCAGGTTTTATAAAAGAAGGATTGACATATGTTTCTCAGTTTGGGCTCAGAGGAGTTTGGGTTTATAACATTGTTGTGTGGTGCTCTGTCAGAAGGGGATTCCCTGAGATCCCTGCGTGCTCCTAGACTGCTGCATGCCCCGAGACTCCTGCGTGCCTCAAGACAGTGGCCCTTGGAAGGAGGGCTGTTCCCTACAGTGACTCTGTAATGCTTTACTGGGGCCTCGGGCTCCAAATGGGACCGTGCACTGGACATGGCCTTGGCCTCTCCTGGCTCTGCTGGGACTGGCTGCGGACACTGGCATGCCAGCAGCACGCACACCTGCCTGGCCTGTTGAGAGCAAAGGCTGTGGAATGGGCACATGCTGGAAAACAGCCTTGGCGCTGCAGCAGCTGCTGGGCCGAGCCGGGGCAGCCGGGTGCTGTTGCCTCTACCAAAAGCGCTGTCTGGGCTAAGTGAGCCCTTGGGGATGCTCTGACAGCATTGCCTCTACTTCTGGCAGTGCAGACAGCGATTAGGAATATCAGGTTAGTGGCTGACTCCATTTTGGGAGGAAGAAAGATGATTTCTTCTGTCCGCATCCAGAGGGGGCTTTGAGGAAGGATGGGACTTTCTGGGATTTGGGTGTACCTAGATAGTTGGATCTTGTGGTCCACTGTTTCTCCTAATGGAATTTCCCATCATTTACTGCCCTGCTGATTCCTGATCAATGAAAATAAAATTGCATTGCCTCCTGAGAGGCTCCATGTATGGCTGCAGCCTCCAGCTGTGTGAGTTCCGGTAAGATAATCTCATCAGGCGTGCAAGAGGGTAATAGGAAATAAAAATAAAACCCACAATTAGCAAGAGGCCAGGCAGCCAAGTAACGCTTTCAGTCCTGAAGGTCTGGAGATGAGCGCTTAGCAACTTCCTTCCTCGTCTCTGAAGGTGCCTGTGTCCCTCACAATGTACTGCTGTGTGGTCCTCACTGGGTGCAGGAGTGCCTGCAGGTGCATTGGGCACATCCTTTGGAATCCTTGGATCTGTGTCAGCTCTCCCATATGAGGTGGTTAGATGTTTCACAGGTGGTGCACCAGGGATGTAGCAGCTGATGGAGGGACTGCGTACTGTGCAGGTGGAGAGCACGAACTTGAGACTTTGAGCCATCAAGGGGTCCATAGGTGTTGACTCCTGATGGTTGCTGCAATCAGAAGAGTTTATTTTGGCCAGATAAGGAACATGCTTAGGCTGTGTATGAAGTCTAGAGCAGGGTGTTGTTTTGGAAGCAGATGGCTGTGTGGATGCTGTTTACGGGAGTACGGGACCACTTTGATCTTCTAAAAGCTGGCCTAAAGGACGTTCCAAATGGGGTGGTTTCCCAGCTATACCAGCAAGTTTCTTTACCTCTTTTAGGGTTTTTTTTTAGATTGTCTTCCAGTGACACGACTATAACTGGTGTCCATAGTGAAACATGAATGGCTGGTGTGAGCAGACATCCCGGTGACCTTTGCAGTGGGACTGTGCAATCCCAGTGTGTAGTTCAGAGCTGACGTATCAGCTGCGGTGTTTGTCTGAGCAGCCAATGGAATGGTTACAGAATGACCTAATACCTCTAAGCCTGCTCTCCCGATCCAAAGCATCGGCTTTCCCAAAGGGTGGGAAAGAGCAACTGAGCCCAGAATGCAGCAGTGAGTCTGCTTCCTAACAAGGACTGGATCCGAGCCCTGGCAGAGATCTGCATGACTTATGAGTCTAACTCTTACCCTTGGCTTGGCCCTTGACACTAGTCTGGAGCGCACATGTTGTTTGGGTAAATCCGTAGGAGGAAGGAGCATTGGCAGGATTTCTTGTTGAGTCGCGCGAGGCTGCATGTGTGGAGCATTGCTGTGGAGCACAGCCTGGCAGTGGAGCAGCAGCTCTTCCGGCTGGGCCACTGAGGGTTGGCTGTCTGCTCCCAAAGCCATGTGGCAGGACTGGAAACTCAGAGCATTTCAGGACTTCTCCCTTCCCAAGCATCTCCAGGGGTTCAGTGGGGTTAGGGGTTGCCCAGTGCAAGGTCTTGTGGATGTTCCTGCCCTCCATGGAGGGTCACAGGGCCCAGACGGAGCTGTGGTAGCAGGAACTGGTGCAAGCCGCTGGACAGGCACTGGGGGGACAGGACAAGCTGCAGCGTGGCAAAATGGGGGAACAAGTATGGCCCTCTTCCTGAGGCACTGGGGCTTGTGGGCTCTGGGGGGCTGTGGGGTCTGTGTGACAGAGCAAGGCAGTTTGTCCTCAACAGCTCTTTGATTAGTTTTGGAGTTGGATCAACAACAGTGCACTGAAAATACAAACCAGATGCAAATGTAGTTATTTATGCAGCAGCACAGGCTAGGAACAGCATTTAACAGGAAAGGTTGGGGCTTTGGAGCAAAGGGTTGAGTTGTGCAATGGCAGAATCGTGGGATGTGTGACGTTTTGAAACAAAACCTGGAACTTCTGTGGCGTCCTGCGCAAGAGGAGAAGTTCCTGCAGAACCTGAGAACAAGCTCCGTGCCCTGGGAGTGTGCGAATGCCCTGTCATGTATGAGCTAAGCAAGTGCTTCAGTTTGCTGTGTAGAGAGAAATGTGACTGAAGCCAGTTTACCTCTGCTGCAAAATACTCTTAGTGCTGAGAATCTCCTGAAGGAATAAGCACTCTTGTCCCCAGCTGCTCATGGAAAGCCTTCCGGCCCTCCTTGGGATCACTCTGCTCTCAATGGCACTGGGCTGAGGATTAGATAAATATTTTTGTGTGTAGCGCAGTAGCTGGCTCAAAGGGATCAGCAAACTTGGAATAATAGTTCATAACAAAATGCATTCTGAAAAGCAGCCTGATTTGTGTTCCACCCATTGGCTCAGTTTTAGCTGGCGTGAAGGACAGAGGGAAAGTGTGAATAAAGTGGAAGGTTCACCTCTTCAAGGAGCCCCTTTCTCTCAGTTTCGTGCCAAGTACTTGAGCCCTGCAGCTTTCAGCCCTGTTTTGTTCAGCGTTTCCTTTGCTTCCTGCTGCTTGAAAAGCTGTTTATGCTAATGATGCCGGGAAGATCTGAGGGACTGGCTGTGCCTGTGGATGTGAGCCCTGTGTCAGTTCTCGCACCGCGGCCGTGCTGGCGAGCGTGCGCAGAGCAGCGCCGCTTGTGCTGTCAGCTGAGCGCTGCTCAAGGCTGTCCCTCCATGGGGTTGTCTTCCTGCTGGGGGAGGACTGTCCTGTCCATTTGAGGTGCCTGATGGATATTTTCTTTCAGTAGACCACTGTGTGCCATGTCAGCCCCTTCTGGGACTTTGGGCCCTTCAGGCTCCATGGGCTAGAATCCCTCAGAAGAGAAAGCTCATACTGTTCATAGGGACTTCCACAGAAGCAAAATTTTCTCACTGAAAAATGTGCTCAGGCACTAGCATAGGCTGCCTAGGGCAGTGGTAGAGTCACCATCCCAGGAGGGGTTTAAAAGACAAGTAGATGTTGTATTTGGGTACATGGATTAGTGGTGGCGGTCCTGGGTTAATAGTTAGAGTTGATGATCTTAAGGGTCTTTTCCAACCCAAATGATTCTTCAATTCTATGAATTTGTGGCTTTGCCAGGATAACAAACTGATTTGTGAGTACTTGCAGCCCTAAGACTCTTTGGAACCCTTGGGTCAGTGTTGGTTGGATGCTTCTTCCACCAGCAGGCAAGGCTGGCTTGTTAGTTCTGCTCCTAGTGCAGAGACGTTGGATGTGGCCAGGTGTCCAGCTGGAAACAGTCTGCCACAGAGCACAACACTGGAAGAACTCAGAACTGAGCTTGGGCCTTTGGTTGGTAAAGCCTCACTGCAAAAGAGGAAGGGAGAGAGGTGTAAGTTGTTCAGGATTTGGCTAGACTGGTGTCTTGCTCACCAAACCACGTTTGCCAGTGAGACAACGCCACTTTGATGAGGTTTGTGCCAAAACACGGCTTGGTCTCCCTTGGTGCAACACATGACTTGTGATGTGAAAGAGGAGAATTAGTTTGTAATGTCTTCTTCAAAATGCTGAACTTGGCAAATAAATATCAGTATTTTCAGGGGGGTTTTTTGGTTAGGAATTGCGTAACAGGAATCCCAAGGCACCGATAATGTAAAATGGTGGCGGAAAACCCCAGCCAGAAATCATTCTTCACACCGTGCATCCATGTTCCCTGTTACGCTCAGGTTTTGGCACGTCTGTACTGTTTTATCCTCGTATCTCAAGTCTTGGTGCAGAGTCCTCAGCACTTCCCGTAGGCTGGCAGGTCTCTTGCTGCTGTCTGGCACCGTAATGAATGGGAGAGAGCTGGGATCCGTGTCTTCTGTTTAACTTAAGTGTTTTACGGAACTGGGAATTGAAGCTCTTGGTATTGCCTCTTGAATCTCTAGCCAGCGTTGCTGAGGAAATTTGAAAAGATCTTTCTATTCTAGGAGGTGACTCTTTACATATTTGTATGATAGCAGCCGCTATAGAAATCACATAAAGTGTCAACATGCTCTTGCCACCTTGTTTTACCCTCTTCTGTGACCATCCTGCTTGCCAAGTGAGGCAGCGTGTACTCACCTAATTGCAGGCAGTATTGTAATGCATATGCATAAAGGAGCAAAATTAAAGTTGCTTTGGCAGCATATATTCTGTTCTTCCTTAATTTTTGAATTCTTGATCCTAGGCAATTATTTTTATCATGTCTTTCCATTTGCAATTTGATGTTGGATGGTGTCTCCGTTGCACCTACATGTCCTTCTGCAGGCATCCTTGCACATGGGCTTTGAAGGTATTACTTTGCCTTCAGTGGTAGTTGTAAATTATTTTTCTTTGAGCTTTACCAGAAGTAAAATGTAAAGGGAAGGTACAAACATGTTAGAGAAATCAGCGGAAGTGTGGATGGCTTTGTGTAGTGAAGGAAAACAAACTGAGAGACAGTGAAACCAGAAAAAAAGTGTTACCCAAGTGCTGTGTAGCGTGCTAGGTGCGGGGAGGTGATACAGAAAGCTTTGATGCTCCGGAATCGTTGTGTCACCACTTCAGAGGGTCACGGTGTCTGCCTTTCACCCCTTGCCTGAGCTCCTGCTCTCCGGAGCTTTGAGCACACCTGTTCCCAGGGATCTCCAAGATCCCTTCCCAAGCTATTCTGTATCTCTATGACCGTGAAGTTGAGTTGGCTGCTCACTCACCTTTGGTATGTCCATCCCTAGTTTTCAGGCTGGAACAAGCGTCGTCAAGTGCCATTGCTGAGACAGGAGCTTCTTGGCCAAGCTGAACACCGCACTCGCCAGGCGTTGTCCTTCTGAGGATGCTGCAGAAGGCCAGGCTGAGCATTGAGGAGGGGTGTGGGCAGAGTGTTTGAGCCCACCGTTAGTCCTGTGCTGTCCTTGTCCTCCCGTCTCTGTCCCTTTTGGCTTTCCTGAGCCACTGGCAGCCTGGAGCTGACTGAGGGCCTGAGCACTTCCCTGTGCCATGCAGCTGGGCAGAGAGAGGGCAGCCTACAGGGAGTGTCAGCCAGGTAATGGCTGTGGGTGTAATGCATCTGCTTGTGTCTCCTGCCTGTCCTCAGCGCCCTTTTTTCTATTGTGCCATGTGGGTCATTAGCTGAGAGAACAGTTTCTCACTGTCTCTTTCTCCTTTTGTTTTCCTCCTTCCTCATTGCTTCTAGTCTTGGTTTACTGCCAAACAGCCTCTTGTGAAAGGGCCGCCTAATTAACCCTGTGCTAATTAACAATTTAAAATTACACAGCACGGCTGTTCATATTTAATTCTCGGGAAGCCTGGGCAACAGCAGGAGCCCCCTCCTCCCTCCCGCTCTGTCCCTGCCGGCCGTGCCACTGCCAGCATCCCCAGGGGCAGAAGCAGCCTGGTGCCGCAGGCTGGGGGTGCCCAGGAGCCCCCAGCTTGCCACGGCGTCACAGGGTGTTCCTTTAGAACCAGCCACTTCTCACTGGGAGTGTTGCTGGAAGATGGAATGTCTGTCCCTGTGAGGTTGGGGCTGGGAGCTGGAAGGAGATGACAGGGGAGATAGGGATTGACTCCATGCATGTTCTGCACAGCATGGCCGCCAGCCCTGGTTAGTAGGAGCACAGCAGAAGTGTGGGGCACACAGTGCTGTGCTGCCACCTGCACCTGCCATCCAGGTGTTGCTTGGCTCTGGGCCACCATGGTGCCTGGCAGAGCACTCCTGGCCTATGGTGCCTGTGCTGCCCTGGCTGGTCCCACGTCTGCTCCAAGGGACTGTGAGATGCAGTGGTGCTGTGGGGCAGGGGCTTGGATGGACCATGGGCCAGAGGCAAGGTGGGCATGGCAGCGGGAGCAGTGGTGGGACATGAGGCCGCAGAAGGGACCAGGAGAGCCCTTCTCTGCTGCTGAAGCACTGAGAGAGTGTGGAGTCTCTGGTGCTCAAGCTGTTCTCTCTGTAACTGGAGTTCATTGATTTTACGGGAAACCATGTTTACAGACAGAGTGCTGATCGACCTGACGAGTTGACTTCTGCCTCCTTAAGTAAGAACTACCTTTTCTTATTGACTGGCTGATAAACAGAGTGGAGAGGGCGGCGGGAGAGCAAACGGGAGGTGTGGAGCGCACCGCTGTCTGTCTGTCCATCTGAGCTCTCCGTGTCCCCACACAGGTGGCTTAGGAGCGATCTGGGGTGCTGGAAGACGCAGGGCCCAATAGCGGACTAATAACTGCATCGTGCTCCTTCTTAGAGCCTGGTTTGCTTTAGCAAGGAAATTGCTATTTTCAGTTCAAGGAGATGATTCCTGCAGCTCCTGTGTGAATAGCAACAAATATTTCCATGCCTTGTGCTCCCTTCGGGAACAGCTTTGATAGTGACTGAACCATCAGAAGCACTTGGGCTTGCACAGGGGTTCAGCCTGTGTCAGGGGCTTGGGCTGGCCATTTTGGCTCTGGGTTTTTCCACATGCCCTGTAAGGGCTCTTCTGTGTTGAAGAAAGGGAGAGGAGAGAATATTCCTTTGGCATAGCACATCTTGAGCTGGTTAACTTGGAGTGAGTGGGGGAGAGCTGTTAAAGCAAGCCAAGGCAGAAAAGCCCACCAATTAATTGGAGCGCGCGGGTCTGCCTGGCTGGGCCGGGCTGGGAGAGAGATTGGCTTTCCTGTCAATAAACAAGTCCCCAGTGCAGCATCAAAGCTGCAGTCCTTTATCAATCGCGGCCTCCTCTTCCCGCATGTTCCTGTAACTTACCAAGCATTTATTACATTGATTTTCCAATCAGGCTGTTAACCCTCCCGCCCCTTCAGCCCTGCTAACCCTTCCGGCCTGGCTGTCAGTCAGGCATCTCCTGCCAGTCAGGAATTCTTGATGGCAGAACTGCTGTGACCCCGGCTGTCTCACCTGGCTGCGTGTCCTGGGAGCTGCCTGTGCTGGCCTGCACAACGCTCCATATCTAAAAGAACTGGTAGGGTGGTGTCATTCCATGATGCGCTTTGAAGTCCGCATAGATATTCCTAAAACTTCACTTGGCAAAAGTACAAGGCTTATGGAGTTTCTTTTTCCTCATTTTCCCCTTTATGAATCTGTTTTGGTTTAATTTGAACTGCAGTTGCCAGGGCAGGAGTAGCAGTGAAAAGGGAGAGAGTAGGCATGTTGAGGGACGGTGAGTGTGCAGCCTCAACACAGAAAGATCTGGGATCAGTTTAAGGAAGATACACAGCTAAGGACAAACGTTCCAGGGAGAGGGCCAGTGCAGTAGGAGCTGTTACGTGGCTGGAGCATATTTTAGGTTACGGGATCAAAACTGGCTGACTAAGAAGCCAGAGCCATTTGGCAGCAGGATTCAGCTCTTCCTTCTTTTTCTGCTCAGTGCACCAGATTACTGTTACTGCAAACTAAATCCCTATTTATTCCCAGTGCAACTGCAGAGGCAGCTGTGTGTGATATAGAATCCAGGGAAAGTGAGACTGGAGATGCTGTTGGGTAATGTTGTGTGTGAATATGTTGGATGGTGTCTCCGTTGCACCTACATGTCCTTCTGCAGGCATCCTTGCACATGGGCTTTGAAGGTATTACTTTGCCTTCAGTGGTAGTTGTAAATTATTTTTCTTTGAGCTTTACCAGAAGTAAAATGTAAAGGGAAGGTACAAACATGTTAGAGAAATCAGCGGAAGTGTGGATGGCTTTGTGTAGTGAAGGAAAATAAACTGAGAGATAGTGAAACCAGAAAAAAAATACGGAATGTCACTCTGTTTTCTTTTGCTTGAACTAATTCAGGTAGTTCACCCAGGGCTGCTGTGGCACGTCACCTGCTTTGCAACTGCTCATGTGTTCTCTGTCAGGTTTCCAGTTCTCTTCGCACTTTTTGTATGAACTGAAGAGGGCTCCGTTAGGACTGCAGCATTGGAGTCACTGGCCAGATGCAGCAAAGGGAGTCACAATGACGGGGGGCCCTGTATGTTGGCCATGGTCAATAGCCCAGGCCCGCTGACTGCCTGGCAGTTGGTGGGAATCCTCCAGTCACACTGATTTGGTGGAATGGAAGAAGTGTGAAGGGTGTCCCCAGGGGTGAGAGGAAGCAGTCCATGCGCAGAGGCTGTGCCCTGCAGGAGGATTTCTGGGAGCTTCCTGGAGCGTGGTGCACTGAGCACTTTCCAATCCCCAGGACAGACCCTTGTCAGATCTGGAATTTCCTGTTTGGTTTCTCTTCTGGCATCTTTCTGTTTAAACTCTGTCCAGAACAGAGCAGTTAAGTCTCCTGTGCATACTGAGCACTGTTACTCTGAAATTGCTGTGAGTTGCTCGGGGTCACGTGGTCTCCCACTGGAGGTGCATGTGTGGTAGCACTGGGTCTGTGCTTTCCAAGCCATGAGCAGAAGGGTAACACCCAGAAAAACAGCATCTGCCTTAGGGATCCAGTGAGTACAAGTTTTACGAAGTTGTAAAGCCACAGAACTGTTTTGTTGTTGTGTCTTGTTTCTGTCACAAGCTTTCCCATGATGTTCTTGTTTGTTTTCTGAAGATCCAAGGCCTTGGGGGTGACAGTGCACATCCTGTAATCTTCCTGCTGGCTCCCTTTAGGAAGGGCGTTAAGGAGGTTTTTGCCACCTTCCAGGCCCTTTCAGTTTGCCTCTTGCGTTGCTGCTGCCCATGTGTTTCCATTGCTTATTCCCAGCAGTGCATTCCCCAAGGCTGCCTATCCCTGGAGCCCGTCTTGGTGCACCAGCCCCGACTTCAGTCGTGACGAGCAGGGTCGGCAGCCCTTGTGGTGGTGGGATCTTTACAGGAACACCCTGACTCATGTGCCTCTCCTTCTCTCCCCATCCGCAGGTCCGAGCCGTACCGGGTGCAATGAGCGCTCCATGCCGGCCCTGCCATGGAAGGCTGTGACTCGCCCGTCATCCCCGGGAAGGACAATGGGTGCGGCATTCCTCAGCACCAGCAATGGACTGATCTCAACAGCGCCCACCTCCCTGACCCAGCCGGCAGCATGGAGCAGCCCGTGGCGGAGAGCTGCAGCCCCCTGGACAGCCTGAGGGTCCCCTTCCCCGAGCGCGTCCCCGAGAGCAGCGCAGCGGGTCCCGGCGCCGAGCCCGCGGGCAAGGAGGTGAGCTGCGGGCAGTGCGCGGCCTCCTTCGCCGGCCTGCAGAGCTACATGGAGCACCGCTGCGCCAGCGCCCGCCCGCCCCCGCCGCTGCAGGGGGAGAGCGGGAGCGAGAGCAGCGAGGACGGTGAGGAGGAGAGCGACGTGGAGAACCTGGCTGGCGAGATCGTCTACCAGCCCGACGGCTCGGCCTACATCGTGGAGAGCCTAAGCCAGCTGGTGCAAAGCGGGGGTGCCAGCAGCAGCGGGACTCTCCCCTCGCTGCTCCCAAACTCTCTGCCCAAGCAGGGAGAGCCCTCTGCCGCCCCTCCCGTCTACCCACAGATCATCAATACCTTCCACATAGCCTCATCCTTCGGGAAGTGGTTTGAGGGCTCAGACCAGGCCTTCCCGAATACCTCAGCCCTGGCGGGCATCAGCCCCGTCCTGCACAGCTTCCGCGTCTTCGATGTGCGACACAAAAGCAACAAGGATTACCTGAACAGCGACGGTTCTGCCAAAAGCTCCTGCGTATCCAAAGATGTTCCCAACAATGTGGACCTGTCCAAATTCGATGGCTTTGTGCTCTATGGGAAGAGGAAGCCCATCCTGATGTGTTTCTTGTGCAAGCTCTCCTTTGGGTATGTCCGCTCGTTTGTGACCCATGCCGTGCACGACCACCGAATGACTCTGAGTGAGGAGGAGCGGAAAATTCTTAGCAATAAGAACATCTCCGCTATCATCCAAGGGATAGGCAAAGACAAAGAACCCCTTGTCAGCTTTCTGGAACCAAAAAACAAAACCTTTCAGCACCCTCTCGTTTCCACAGCTAACCTCATAGGCCCTGGACACAGTTTTTATGGTAAATTCAGTGGCATTTGCATGGAAGGTGAGCAGGCCCTCCAGGCCGGGACGGCTGGTGGAGCTGAGCCACTGCCGGCAGCAGGTGTCCTGGCCCCCAGTGCACTCCTCAACCTGGGTGGGCTGACCAGCTCAGCTCTGAAGACTCCCATTACCTCAGTCCCCCTGGGCCCGCTGGCTTCCAGTCCCACCAAATCCTCAGAGGAGAAGGACCCTGGGGTGGCAGAGAGGGAGAAGCAAGAGGGAGACGACCAGGACAGCCTCTCAGAAAAGGTGGAGCCAGCCGAGGAGGTGGAAGAGGAGGAGGAGGAGGATGTGGAGGAGGAGGAGGAGGAGGAGGAGGAGGAGGAAGAGGAAGATGATGAGGATGATGAGGGTTGCAAAGGACTATTTCCTAATGAATTGGAGGACGAACTGGAGGACCGGCCCCAGGAGGACGTTGGGGCTGTGGCAGGCAGTGGCAGCAGCAAAAAGGACCTTGCTCTCTCAAACCAAAGCATTTCTAACTCTCCCTTAATGCCTAACGTGCTCCAGACCCTGTCGCGGGGCACGGCTTCTACTAGTTCTAATTCTGCTTCTTCCTTTGTCTTTGATGGTGCAAACAGGAGGAATCACTTAAGCTTTAACAATGAGGGCGGCGGAGCCAGTGTGGCCGAGGGCAGCAGGAGGCTGGACTTTATCGATGAAAGTGCCAATAAAGACAATGCCACAGCACCAGAGCCAAATGAGAATGCGGAGGGCGAGGACGGGAGCTACATCTCCCATCACCAGCATGCTGGCCCCCTCTGTGAACTTGGGGGTGGGGAGTGCCCCTCGGGGAGTGGCGTGGAGTGCCCAAAATGCGACACAGTCCTGGGCTCCTCGCGGTCGCTGGGTGGCCACATGACTATGATGCATTCTCGCAACTCGTGTAAGACACTCAAGTGTCCCAAGTGCAATTGGCACTACAAGTACCAGCAGACGCTTGAGGCGCACATGAAGGAGAAACATCCTGAGCCGGGTGGCTCCTGCGTCTACTGCAAGAGCGGGCAGCCGCACCCACGGCTGGCGCGGGGTGAGAGCTACACCTGTGGTTACAAGCCCTTCCGCTGCGAGGTCTGTAACTACTCCACTACTACCAAAGGCAACCTCAGTATTCATATGCAGTCCGACAAGCATCTCAACAACATGCAGAACCTGCAGAACGGAGGGGGAGAGCAAGTCTTCAGCCACACCGCAGGGGCGGCGGCAGCGGCGGCAGCAGCCGCGGCAGCCGCAGCCGCCAACATTGGTAGCACCTGTGGGGCTCCCTCCCCCACCAAACCAAAAACCAAACCTACGTGGCGGTGTGAGGTGTGCGACTATGAGACCAACGTAGCTAGAAACCTTCGGATTCACATGACCAGTGAGAAGCACATGCACAATATGATGCTGCTTCAGCAAAACATGTCCCAAATCCAACATAACCGGCACCTGGGCCTCGGCAGCCTGCCGTCCCCTGCTGAGGCCGAGCTCTACCAGTACTACCTGGCGCAGAATATGAACCTTCCCAATTTGAAGATGGACAGCACTTCCTCAGATGCACAGTTCATGATAGGGGGGTTCCAGCTCGATCCCACCAACCCCATGGCAACGATGGCTCCATCGCTAGGTGAGGCTGAAGGGGTCTCTCACCATGTTTGTGTGAGAGAGCCAGCGAAGGGGTCTGGCACTGAGGCCCCATGAGCTGCCTTTGTGCAATAGTTAAGGATGGAGGCTGCACAGTGCAGATTTCTCATCTATACTTGCCCAGAGCAGTTTTTCTCATCTTGTGGGTTTTCTGGTACATTTTCCAAGAGTTTTCATGGGGAGTTAATGCAACAGCAGATACGGGTTATGGATGCCACATGCTGGATGTTCCTCCTCATTGTGGAAAGCATCCTAACTACAGTGTTTCCTGAGAGCTCCTGTTTTGGTGAGGCGTGGGAGTAGTTTGGTGGGTGGCTTTGAGAGAGGATGTAATCAGCTGCTGGCAGTCCCAAAGGCAGGTGTGGGGTCGGTTTGTTCCATGCTGTGTTGCCTTGAGAAGACAAGGTAAGCAGATTTGAGAGGGTTGGAAGGGGTGGTGTTCCTCTGCTGCCAGAGTGAGAGACAAGATTGGAGGATTTTGAAGCTCAGAGCCCCCTCCTTACTGATGCACAGGGCAGTTGTGATAAGTTGGGAGTGTGTTAACTGAATCTCCTAAAGTAAATGACAGGGTCTTGGATGTCCATGAGCTGATTGTGAACTGTGCTCTTGATGGTTGCAAATCCCACACTGAGGGTTGCAGAGGGAGGGCCTGTCCGTGTTAATAAGCACTTGACACCAGCTTGGCCCTTTTGACTTGGATACACACGGTGTGAGCTTTGCGAGAAGTGAAGCAGATCTTTCGCATTCTTACACTTTGGTCCAAAACTGAGCAGAACATTAATAACTCAGAAGAGTCTGCTTTTGGGTTTTACCTGCATGGGGAGATCAGGAGAGACTGGCTTAAACAGCATTTGCTTCTCAGCAAATAGGTTGCAACACTGGAAATGAAGAGTTAAGGAAATAGCATCTCTTTTTGTTTGACTGAGGAATTGTTGACCTGAAGGTTCTTTTCATGGGATTGTTAAGCTGAGCTGTGATATCAGATCAAGGTAAAATACCAAAAAGCTGTAGAGGGGGCATAAGTGTCTTAAAAATGGAAAAGGAGAGCAAGGTGGCACAGGGGTCCTGGTTGGTCTCTGTGCTTGTTGCAAAGTTTCTCTGTCTGCATCTTTCAGGTGCTGTGGTGTGAGTAGGAGCTTGTTGTGCTCAATACTTGTGAGTGACCCAAGTTGAGCTCTGGTTTGAAGAGTCAGCCTGACAAACACAGGGTCCTCCTGGCTCTCCTTGACATGCTCTCACACCCTTATTATTAGTTGTTGTTTTAGCCTTTAAACCACTGGTTTTAGAAGAGTCTTTACCATTTTGAACTCTTGAACAAGAGATGAGATAGGAGCAGCACTTTTTAGGTTGTTTTTGTCTGTGCCGTGTTCTGCACTGTTGCTAGCTTGTGACAGCAGTGCAGTGACCTCCCTGCAATGCTGCCATCAGCTGGGCTTGTGACTGTTGACCTTCGTTGTACGTGGTAGGGACTGTGCTCAGCTACTGCCTGAGGTTGCATATGCTTCTCCAGGGAGGCAAGAAAAAACAGAATGGAGTGTTAATGTTCTTGAAATGGCCACAGAGACTTTCAGTGTGGTGCTGCAGAATTCTTCATCCTCTCAAAGTCTGTAGGGTTTTTCTTGCCACCTTTGATGGGCAGGGGGCTGGATGACCCTTCAGCAGGTGGGTAGCAAGGGTGATTGCAGTCCGTTCCCAGCCTCTTACACTGACTGCAATGACTTTTTCTTCAGCTCTGGTGCTGACCAGCAACACAGGAAGAGTGGGCGAAGGATCAGCTGTGTGTGGTCTCGCTGTATGTTTGTGGGTACACAGGTGACTCTTGGGAGCAGCTTATGTTCTGCTCTG
Source organism: Dasyornis broadbenti (assembly GCA_013397935.1). Lineage (NCBI taxonomy): Eukaryota > Metazoa > Chordata > Aves > Passeriformes > Dasyornithidae > Dasyornis > Dasyornis broadbenti. Next base: position 619,519 of record VZRN01003673.1, read on the forward strand.
TGTTTATCTTCTGGCAAGAATTCAGCCTTTCTGATCTCTTCTCCCCCTTTTTTCTTTGTGCAGTGGGTGGCGAGATCCCGCTGGACATGCGGTTGGGTGGTGGACAGCTGGTGTCTGAGGAGCTCATGAACTTGGGTGAAAGTTTCACGCAAATGAATGACCCGTCACTGAAGCTCTTCCAGTGTGCTGTGTGCAACAAGTTCACTACAGATAATTTGGACATGCTGGGCCTGCACATGAACGTGGAGCGAAGCCTCCCCGAGGACGAGTGGAAGGCAGTGATGGGGGACTCGTACCAGTGCAAGCTGTGCCGCTACAACACACAGCTCAAGGCCAATTTCCAGCTCCACTGTAAGACGGACAAGCATGTGCAGAAATACCAGCTGGTGGCACATATCAAGGAGGGGGGCAAAGCCAACGAATGGAGGCTCAAGTGCGTGGCCATTGGAAACCCAGTCCATCTGAAATGCAACGCGTGCGACTACTACACCAACAGTCTGGAGAAGCTACGTCTTCACACTGTGAACTCGAGGCATGAGGCCAGCCTGAAGCTCTATAAGGTAAGGGTTGGCTTTGATTCATCTTCTTGCATTTTCCAAGGAAAATCTATGTTGAACCACAATGAATTATGACCCTTTGGAGATGAGCTGCTAAGAGCACTCCATTGGGACCCAATCTCACTGCATGCTGCAGCTCTTCAGCCTGTGTTCTGTTAGTGACTGTGATTGTCCCGGCTTCAGGCCAGTGGATGTTCCACAGTGCTTTAGAGGGTGCTTGTGTGTCTTATGGCACCGCAGCTGTGATATTCTGCCCAGAAATTGAACAATCACCGTTAGAAAAGTTGTGCAAGGTGACATTTGCCTGTGGTTTGTTGGCTCTTTCCCATACGAGTTTGTCACTTTGTGGGCACTTGAAGGCTTTCACCGTGGACAGTGTGCTGGTCCTGGTGCTGGGCGGATGGAGAGGCCGTTGTTGTGGTGCTGTTGTGCTCTGTGTACGTCGGTGCTGGGATCTGTAAGCAATGCGCTGCTGGAGGCTGGGAAGGGGAGGAGGCTGGAAGAGGAGCCATGAGCGTGTGCGCGGCCATGCACGTTGGAGGCATTGCATGTTTTCATCCACAGCACTATTTGGGCTGTCACTCCCATCTTGTTGTATTTAGTTTTCCTCCCTCCCCCCTCGTTCTGTGTTGTCTTTATAACCATTATAACCATCTTCTCTTTCCCGTCTCATTCGTCTCGTCCCCAACCCCCTCCCCTCGCTGGCCCGAACCCTGTGGGCTGTAACCCAAGAGGAGCTCCGGATACAGTAAATAGTCCTTTCACTCGTGCAGCAGAATTGCTCCAGACGTTTCTATTGATTTTCACTGGACTTAAAGCTTCACCTTTTTCTCTAATCATCCCATAATAGCTTTAGTATGAACAATCAGGTACGAATTGCCATAAATCTCAGCAGCCGCATCCCCTCCATTCACACGTGCTCTCCCGCTCCTCGTCTGCTCATTCCTCACAGGTTTTTTTATATTCTTTCTGTCCTCATCCTTTTCTTCCTGCTTTCCCCCAAGTGTGCTGAGGTTTCTTTATATACACGCAAAGTATATACCTCATGCTTTTTGACTATTGCTTTGAAAATTTTTCTTTATGTAATGGGAATTTAAGACCTGACGTTGAGCTCTACAGTACCCACCCACATCACAGTGCAGACACATTTTCACTCCTGGATTTTTCCTAGGAATGAGCAGTTCCAGCAAATCCAGGGAGGAAAGAGATAACCAGGAGCATCATATAAGGTTTACCTTGAGCTGTGGTTGTTGGACCTACCTGGAATTGGTGGGAGCTGCTCAGAGCGGGGTTGTGTTTCTCTGAGCTCACTGAGGCCAAGATTGTTGTGACAGCAACTGTTGGGTTCCAGCTTCACCCAGCAGAGTCTGGCTCTAGAAGTGGTCAGGTCTGCACATACACCTCTGCTTTTTGGTGTGCAGGAAACCTGAGAGAGTTACACAGCTTGGAAACTGGGGGCAGGAGAGTCCCAGTGAGACTTCAAGAACCCAGCTGAGGGAACTGAATCTCCTCTGCCTGTGGAGGTCAGTTTGGAGTACAAGAGAGTTGTTTGAAAGCTGTATTAAGATTTTTTTTATCTAAAATATTGTTCTTTTAAGTATACATTGTAAAGGTTTAAAGTTTCTTTTTCCAGGCCCTTCATCGACAGTGGGTTCCACTGGGGAAGAAGCAATTGAGGCACTAGTATTCTCTCACTGAGGGGAAAGAAAAGGGGGAAAAAACAAAGAAAGGGGAAAAAAAAAATCCCACCAGCATCGGTGGACAGGCTTAGGTTCTTGTAATAAAGATTCCTAGGATGTTTCCCTTGGGCAGGCAAAGAAAAATTGTCAGTTTCCAGGCTTGTGAGGGGCGTGGGCAGTCTCAGTGCTGCTACAGCCCAGTGTTGCCTCTGACACTACAGTGGTGAAACACCAGCTGAAAGATAACATGTTACAGAATAATGGATTCCTTTGGATGCTCCATGTATTGGCCTTCTAGTATGGCTGGATAAAGCTTGGAGCAGAGGATGGTGGATGGCTGGATTCACGGCATCCTGCTTCAGCATAGCTGGAATCAGGGATTGATTTAATGGAAAAGCCTTTCTCTGGATGAGGCATGCATCAGACAAGCTCCAGCACAGCTCTCTGGTCCTTGCAGCAGCTGTAACGCCATGTCTGTGCTGATAACTGAAGGGATGCAGCGGGAGTGGGGGGAGTTCACAGAATGGTTTCTCTTCTCTCAGGCCTTGGTGTGGTCTGCAGTAAATTGAGATTGATTGGATGTTATTTTTCCTCTTGCTAATGTAATCCATTAGCCTGGCACATGCATAATCAGTTTAGAGCACAGTTAACTGGATGTAATCGAGTTCTTCCCTGCCTGCTGGAGAAAATCCTCTCCAGATGCTGCTGGGTGAGAGCACACATTGGGCTTATCACACACAATCCTCCTTATTCTGATGCTTTTGCCATTTTTTTCCTAAATCACATGTTATGGCTGCTTGCATTGCCCAAGAGCTACTTCTGTCAGTGTTACTTGCTGCCAGAAAATGTGATCTGGAGACACTGTCAGTCCATAGTCGGGTGAACCTTTTAGTCTTCTCCTGCCACGCTCACAGTGCCAGGGGAGAAGATCTGGTCTTCTGCTGCCATCTTCGTCCTGTGCATTGCAATGGCTTCCATCAGGCCTCTTCCCTGTCAGGGTTCAAGGGAGAGGAATGACAAAAAACTGAAAGGATCTGGTAACCTTTCCTTTATTGTTGTGTTCTCCCAATTCCTTGCTGTCCCCCTAAAATTTTTTGAATAAACTGGAAATCTGGTTGTTTATGTGGCACTTGCTGGGGGAGTGGGGTGCTTGTGGCTCTCCTGTGATTGTTGACCTTGGGTGACCAAGGGGGTTTACATTCTGAAGAACTCCCTGGAAAGCAAGACCACCATTGTCAATGCATGGCATTACATTTTTGAGATGAATATTCTGGCTTGAGGGAGATGATGGGTTTGAAGGCGCTTGGTGCCATAGCGGGGACGGCCCAAGGGACGTGGTGCAGCCAGGGCTGGGTGACGGGGTGGCTGTGAGTAGAGGCGGAGGCAGGTGCGGCCCCCTGGAGCAGTAGCCAAGGCTTGTCTCCTCATGACCGCAGAGCTTGACACCAGGCGTGGAGCAGACCAGCAGCATTCCACACATCTGGAAGAGGCTGGGCACAAGTTCCCAGCATCTACTGCACAGGTGGAGTTTCCAGAAGGAATTAATCTGCTCGAGCAAGAGCCAGGTTTGGACATTTCCTACAACTTCCTGACAATCTCTAGTTCAGAATATGTAGCTCAGAAGTTTAAACAAAGAACTACTGAAGAAACATGCTACTGGCCAGACTGCCAGCAAGTGCCTTCAATGAGTTCATTCAACATCTTCCGTTTCAGTGTTTCCAAGCACTGAGTTCACTTTTTTAGGGAATAGGGAGTCTGAAGGAGAGGATTTGGGTTACATGATGCCATGCATAGAGGCTCTTTGTTAGCTAGGGATGCAGAGTGTGCAGGAAAATGGCTCTTTAATATCAGTGCTCATGGTGCTGGTGGTGGTGAAACTCTGCATCTGTGCTGATTCAGACAGAAGCAAAGCTGACCTATGGGAAGGGAAGGAGGATGTGCAGCTGCACGCGCAGCAGAAGGCCTCAGTTCCACCATGGAGCAGTGTGTCCCATCCTGCCTCTCCCACAGGAGTATGTGTCTCCTTTGCCAGCCACAGGATTCTCAAAGAAACTTGGAAAATCCCCAAAAAGCTTTAACACCAGAGGATGCATGGAATATTGTATGAGGTGTAGTTATGGAATGATGATGATGATAATGGATTCAAATTCAATGTCCTTCCATAACAGAAACCAACAAAAAGAGTACTTTTTGTAATAGTAGCTAATTTTGAAGTTAAAATGACTTGAAAATGGGTGAGCTACTGTTGGATACAGTAAAGGGTGTGATGTGTGTGGGTCACGGAGGAGTTACCAAAAGCACATTAGGTGCTTGTGTTAAATATAACAACCCCTGAGAAAACAGAGTGGCGGGGGAACCCGGCCAAAGTCCACAGAAAACCCGATGTGATGAAATAGGAAAGTATTACATGTGGAGGAAGGGAAAGGGAAGAAGGCCTGTGTTATGGGGAGGAGAAGGAGGAGAGAATTCTTCTCGTGTGTTTAAGAGCAGAATTGAAAGATACCTCTGTAGGGAGGATAAATCCTGAAGGGTGATCTGTCATGGAGGAGCCATGAAGGAAAAGGTCACTGACTTAGCAGGACTCTGGCACTGAAGAGTTCTGGAGGAGCCCCACAGGAGGGGGCAGAGGCTCCTGGCAGTAGTGTGGGCCAGAAACTGCAAAGCATTAAGTCAGCAAATTGATAGAAACTGTAATAGAAAAGTCTTAGTAGGCATATGGATTAGGAAGGGGGAAAAGCAGACCTTTGGAAGAGAGGTTCTTGCAGCACTGTCAGTTGTTTGAAGGAGCCAGCCAGACTATGGGCAGGGCAGGTCCACACGGGCAGAGGGTTCCCAGGGTCTTTGATAAGATTCTTCATGAACAGACTGGGCAAGAGGTCTGGGCATCAGTAGGGAGGTGAAAGATGAGAAACAGGTGATGAAATAAAAACAAAGTTTCCACCATGGAGAGAAAAGATTGGAAAGATATAGGAGGTTTCTGTGTTTGTAAGTGATCAAAAAGTGGAGTTAAAGGCAAGCTTAAAAATCAGTTATAAGGTTAAAAATAGTGGACCACATAGATGTAAAGCTGTGACAGTTACAGAACTTTACAACATCAAGTGATTTCACAGGAAATGATTGATGGAATTTGGTGTTACCGTGTTAGAGGGATGGGGGGCAGACAGCCCTATGGGGGTGGGGGTTGACTAGGCTTCCTGCTTCCCCACATGCAAAAAAGGGAAGAAAACAAAAAAAAAGGAGGGGGGTTAAAGTTGCTCTTCCTGTAAGCAAGATGTGGAATTACTGCCAATCTCTTCGAAGACATTGCCTGACTGATCAGTGGGAAGCAGAAAGGCACAGGTGACAATATGTGAACTGTGTAAATCCTCACTTTGTCTGGTGGGTCAATACTGTACTCAACTTAGCTTGTTTTAGGAAGGCTTGAAAGAACCCTTAGAAGATATCAGAGAAAGTTGCAGGAATGGCAGATGGCTGGAATGACTTGGGTAAAGACCATTAACTTTGGAGCTGGCTTGACACAGGAATCCAAGGTGGAAGAGAACTTGTGAATTTCATAAACTACGGTGCTCTGGAAATTGCCAGTTCGTTAGGATACTGCTGCCTTTGGATTGGTGTGAGTTAGTCTTGCCATAATTCTGCAGTAAGGTCGAGCTGAACGTCCCCTCATCCCAGCACTTGGCTGAAAGGAGACTTTTCAGTGTAGGGCTTCAGTGTAGGAAAGCTCTGGGGACCAGCCCAGCACCAGCCCACAGACCTGCCGGAGAGCTCCACTTGGAGCTGCCTGGAGCTGGACTGGTTCAGTTCTGAAATACCCAGATGATGTTGTGGGCAAAAGGAGGCGTGTTTGGGTTTTGATTTTTGTCACGAACTTCCTTCCATCTCTGCCTTTTAAGGTTCTTGGGGTGAAGTTGCTCACAGAGAGTCTGTCATGCTCATTAGGAGGCTTAGAGCTCTGTTAACCTTTGATTTACTCACTGTCTGCCTTCAGTGTTTTGGCTTTATTTTTGCACGTTTATCTCTTGGCATACACATGCAGCATCAGAGCTCTGAATTACACTCTTGAGCAACACAAATTGTGCCCGAAGCCCATTTAAATAACAGCATATGAGGGACTTTGAGCTGATTTCCTACAAGGTTTAAGACAAATTCCTATGGCAGCTTCACAAAGGAAATAAATACTCATTTAAGTCTCCCCACAAAGTTGTTTTTAAAGATGGTCTCCAAAACCTTTAATTCAAATCTGAATCCTCTAGTCTTGGATAAACTCATTACGAAAGGAGATTATGAACTACCAGTGTGAGGAGGATGGACCCCTATGGTCCAGTACTTTCAGTCCTGTTGGGATTGACAAGTATTTTGATATAAAAAGCTCTTGGTATCAATTTAACCCTTTGAGACACCTCCTTCTTGGGGTTGCACGTTCCTCTGAGTGACAGATTTCTTACTGGTGTCACCCTGGCATTAAAAGAGGTCTTTATCTTCCTTTAGGTATTGAATACCAAAGTCCGTTAGTACAGGATCACAGAACTTATCCTTTCTCTGCGCTGCTTTTTGAAAGGGCTGGAATCAGAACTGCTGAGAGCACACAGCATTACTTGCTCTATGTTTTATTTATGGGCCTCTGTCACTTAGGTTTTTCTTTCAACAGTTTTCCAGTAAGTGCTGAGCCATGTGCAGCCAGCAGCTTAGTAAAGAAACCACCCTGTAAAAGCAATGTAAATAACAAAGGAGTGAGAGTGCAGCTGGAGCAGTAGCCCTGATCACACAGCAGGAGCCAGGAGCTCCCCAAAACACGGAGCTAAAAGCCCTTGGTCAAACAGGGCTTAGAATTCAAAATATTTGTGAGAATGGACTACAAAACCCAACCAAACAAACCAAACACAAGAAAAGAAAAACAAACAGAAGAACACTTTGCCAAGCTTTATCCTAATCTATATAAACGGAGTTTTTCCCAGCTTCTGTAGCAGCCTGTGAGCAGTTGTGGGGGCAGGTCTTGGCTCTCCCTATTCACCCAGAGCTGTGTGGGTCGGCAGGGAGAGAGGCTCAGCATGGTGAGGGGGACAGGGTAGGAAGGGTCTTGCAAAGCTGTTCTGAACCTCAGGTGTCATCTCAAAACAAGGTGTCGTCGTGTTGATGGAGTGTCAGTGTACATCTGACCTTTTCCCATGCATGATGCCAGTTCTGTCTGGTTCGTTATGGTTCATTCTTTGATCCTGGTAATTTTGGAACATGTGGAGGAATATTTAAATTTCCAAGCAGGAATTTTTCCCATATCAGGTGATGCTTGTTGTTGAGCTGTTCAGGGAGAGGGCAAGGTGATTCGGGCCACAGCTTTTGTGCAGGGCTGCTGACAGAAGCTCTGGCAGACCTTGCCTTGGTGGTAATAGCAGCCAGTGATCTGCTGTCCCTCCCATGCTGATGTGAGAAGTCACTGCGCTGCAGAGGAGAGCGTGGAGGGAGAGAGATGCTGGTCCAGATCCAAAAGACTGGCATTGTCTTCTGAGTGATCAGCCACTGGATGCCTACCACTCTGCTTACACTTACTCTCCTGCCTGCAGATTTAGCTCTGCCGTGGGGAGCTGCGACGAGGCTTGCCCAGGACAGGTACTAGGTCTGTTTGTTGTGGCCTGATTCAAGTGGTTTTGGAGACTTATCCCAACAACGTTTGTCAGGATCTTACCGCAGCATGTTTGTCAGGGTCTTTTCCCCCCATTCCTGCAGACACCCAACACACAGTTGAAGACAAGCAGGTAGGACTGGAACAAGTCAAGGTTTAGGAGTGCTGGAGCAAGGAGGTAGAGGAGCTGGGCAACAGTTCAGTGTGAGGCTGAAGCAGGTGAGTGGCACTGCAGTGCGGGCCTCAAAGCCTGTGCTGAAGAGCTGTACTTGAGGAGTTCCCTGAGCATGCCATCCTCCCTCTGGGCGGTCATGTTTCTCTTTGCAGAGGTTGTTAAGGAAACTTCCCAGTCAGCCCATTCCTGAGACTCCCAAGCAGTCACACTCCCAAGGCCAGAGACTTTCACTGCTGGGACCGAAGCCCCTCCACGGTGGTGGCTTCAGTGACCCAACAGGTCCCACATGACTCCCCAGACCTCCCACTCACCCAGTCAGACCAGGTTTCCTCACCAGTTCTACCCCAGGTTTTCCATGGCATAGTCTCAGAAGTCTGACTCCATAAAGCCGTTTATTTTGTGTAGTAACACAGAAACAGTTCGAGCTGGTGCCTCTGAGGTGAGACCCCCAACGAAAGAGCACCTGGCTTTTATACCCTCACAGTCCACCTACGCGTAAGTCTCCAGGTCTTTGGGCCTTGCCCACCTCTCCCTGTCCATCCACCTTGCTGGTGTTACCGGATCCCATCTCCTTTGTTATCCAAGAGGTTGGCAATTTTCAGCTCCTACTGTGTCTCCCAGTGTCCATTCACCTATATTCGTGCCCTTTGTTATTCCAGAGGTTGGCAGCTCACAGCCTCTTGTCCTGGGTTTGAACCCAGAGCTCAATCTTCATTTCCATCTGTATCTTCAATCCAGCTACCTGGACCAGATGGATTCTTCGACACAGGTAATATGCCTTGAAGACCTTGGAATGCTTTTAGTTCCTTTCCTGGCTGGGCAGGGTCAGGTTTGCAGCACCTTGGGCACCAGCCCTGGCCAAGCACCAGTTCTGCAGCTGCATGCTCGCTGGCGACGACCTCATTAAATAATGGATGGGCATACATTAGCATCCATCTCTGGCGGGGGCTGGTTTGAAGGCTGGGAAGGAGCCCACAAAGTGCTTTCTCCAACCTGTTCTATGTGATCTGGCATGGACTGCTGGTTTGGCTGTGCCACTTGCTGCAGGTCGCTGTGTCGTCCTTCCCTTCCGCCTGTCGTCCTTAGCTGTTCCTAAAGGAACTGTTGTAACAAAGTCCCCAGAATTGCTGTGGAAGCAGCATGGGAGGTTCTGTGTTTGCTATCTCATAGGGAATTCATTAAATTACAATAAATAATGTATGCATGATAGATAACTTAATACCGTAATGGGCTTTTGCCCCTTCATGCCAGTCCTAAAAATCCTGCCCCTGTGCTGCGACGCATGCAGCCAAGTTCTGCAAGTCAAATTAGGCAATAAGTTACACTTGTGCAACAGGTTCTCTGGAAGTTGTGCCTTGGGGTATGGTTGGACAGGCTCCGGTAAGCCTGGCTGCAGCTGCTGGGAGATCCTTGCCTGCGGGTAGCTTTGGCAGAGAGGCAAAGCTGGGTGCCCACAGTGCAGGGCTGCAGGGCAGAGTCCAGCGCACCGTCCCCCCTACAGCATCCCTCTCATTCTGCTTTAGAGCAGGGAGGTACCTGCATCTGACCATCGAACCATCAGTGCCATGCAGTTGTTCCAAGGATCCTGGGCTTCCTTTGTGTCCTAGAGATTACCTCGGGGTTTTTCTGTTCCGCTGAGCTGGCGGTGGCTCAGGTAGAAGTGTGGTGGCTGCTGTGTCCCCCGGCTGTTTGAGCCTCCTGTCACCCCTCGTGTCAGCTCTCAGGCTAGGGAGGTGGGGAGCTGGTCGCAGGAGGCAGAGATGTTCTGATCTAGCTGGAGAAGGTATAAACACCTGACTTGTGTCCCTGCCTTTCGTCGCTGGGCAGACTTGTTTGATGTGCTCAAGCTGATGCACATGCCCATTTGGGTTCCACCACACTGATGTAGCAGTTGGGGTTCTCTGACCCAGTTACTGCCCCTCAGCTGCCCCATGGAATCTGGGCTGTCTCCTGCCCCTCATTCGAGCAGTACAGCCCCATCTCACCCACTCTGTTCCTCGTGCTCTGGGAAGGATGGATACAAAGAGAATCACCTGGGGAAGTTTCAGGCAGCAGTAACAAAGCCTGTCTCCACAGAGGGGAGGCTAATTACACAGCTAATTAATCCAACAGATGTCACTTTAAATGCCTGTTTCTTTGTGATTCTGTTGCACACATCATGCTGGTTAAACAGACTTCATGGACCCCGTTCAAAATGCCTAGGCAGGCTGCTGGGAGCTGCCAGGGAGACCCCAGGGTGTCCTGTTCTATAGGGAGGAGCAAGTCCCAGGCAGCCTGGTCTGGGCTGCGCTGTGCACAGACTGCACGTGGGGGAAATGCCATGTAATAGCTCTGTTGAGTTAAAAACTCTGAAATAGCAGCTGTGAGGATTGAAGAAGTTGTTTACATTCTTGCTGCGAGTGCAGGGCTGAGGCAGAGGGGACCTCCTCCCACCACAGGGCTGCCTGGGTGAGGCAGACAGGACCCCATCCTGCCACATCAGCCCTGCTTGGCATGAGGAAAAGAGAGTTTGGAAACCTGAGCTGCTCTGGTGAGGTCAGCCGTTCAGACCCAAGGTGGAGGGCACAAAGTGCTGTCTGTCTGTCTGAAGTGAATGTAGTCTGTTCGGTTCCTGCAGCATCGGGAGAGCTCCCTGCTCTGCCTCCTCAGGGGGGAGGCAAAATGAACATGTCTTTAACATTTTAAGCAAGTCTTTGCTTGTGAAGGCAGAGCCGTGGCCTGATGGTCCACCAGAAGAAGGGAGCAGTTCCAAAGCCTTGTGTGCAGCTGGTCCTGTGTGCTGAAAGTCAGTGGTCACTGTGTGACAGCTCTTGTCACCTCTGCTGAGACTCCCCCAGTTCAGCATCTGTTTGCATCTGGATGCCAGCTGGGCAATGGGGACAGTCGTGGTGCCACAATGATGTCAGTGCTGGGGGCTTTACATGTGGATGTGGTGGTATATTCCCCGCCTTGTGTGGTTCTGCAGGCTGGTACCATTTGGGCAGGGTGCAAACGTGTGTCCATCAGCTGAGGCCAACCCTGCTGTTGTCAGCTGCATGGGAATGTCCCCACTGGAGTCTGGGATTGGGAAATGTCCCATGTTCTGTGTGTGTGCTCTGCTGCCTTGGCCTTTTGTTCCACTTGGATACTAGCAGAGTCGGATAGTTCCCTGCACCTCACTGTGCAAATTCCTTCTAGACACAGTGGATTCGCACAGCACTTGGCTGCAGTGTGGGACCAGGGCCCCCAACTCTGTGCCTGGGGGGAGTTGCTGGAATGGAAATGCAGTCCCAGTGCTCTGGAAATACCTTATGAGAGAGTGCTGGGGCAGTGGTTGAGCTGCCTGGTACAGCTGAGGGTGAAGAGCATCTTCCTGGGGTCTCAGCATTCTTAGTGAATCGCAGTTGGCGTCTTGATTCAGTGTAATGGATGTGTGCTCATTTCCCACAGCTGATGAGGATTATATCAGCTTGGTTTAACAGTCTCATTTGCTGCTCCCAGTGCACACTTGTTTTAATGCGTTTCAGTTAATGAGGTAGAAGAGAGAATGAGGTGTTACTGTTTATGTACAGACAGCGAGGCTGTGCCGAGGGCTCTGGAGCCTGGCAGTCCCTGCCCAGTGCTCTCTGAGGGACAGCATTAGCTGGCATTTATAGAAAATTTATTGGCTGCGGTTTATCCAGGTAAAATTTCTCCCAGTGGTGCACGTTCCCCTCTCCTGCCTTTCGTATGCTTTATTGCAGGCTACGAGACACGTTGCCAACAGCCTGTCCATGGGCAGGGGATGTCAGCGTGCTGAGGGCACCGATGTTGTGTCTCACAAAACACCGCAACATATTTGATACGGGCAAAGCTGCTGCCGCCTACCTGGGGTAAAAAGTTCACATGTGCCCCAAGGGGGTTTATGGCTGGGACACTCCATGCTTTTGTTGTTCCACTGCTGTGGTGTTTGCAGGTCCCAGCAGGGTCAGGGCTGTGCAGTGCCAGGCGCTGGGTAAGTCGGTTCCTTCACCGATGCCCTCGGAGCGCTCACCTGCTGTGTCCCCTCCAGAGGAGGAGGTGTGCTGTGCCCAGGTGTGGAAACAGACACCAGTGCCCTGACCAGAGGGACTCTGCCTTCCTGAAAAACCGGTTGTCCTTGTGCTGACGGTGAATATTTGCCGTGGGGTGGGCTGGAGCTATGCTCCTTGGAGCAGCATCCCGTGTCCCCAGTCCATGCTTGGTGCCAATGAGTGGTTGAGGCTGTTGCCTCCGTGCTGGCCAAGGGCCGGGCTGGCACCAGGGCTGACAGCAGCCAGAGGCCGTGCATGTGGTGCCGCTTTGAAGGTGAAACTGCTGTTGGTTTAAGAGGGAATTAAACAATTGCCACGTCTTAGTTCTCCCCACCTCCAGTGGATTGACTCTATAAATTGTCAGCCTGTTGACATTTTAATGTGAATTATGTCATATGGTATCCCCTTTGATTTCAACATGCCTTAGTTTGTAAATACACGAGCCTCTCAAAGGGCTGTGGTTAGCGCACACGAAGGAGGCCTCGGGGGTTTTGGTGGGAAAGGAGAACAGCGCTCATCTTGCGGCAGCTCTGGCGCCTGGCACGGCGTCCACAGCTCCAGCGCCGTGCTCGAGGCACACACAGCCACGGCTGCCTCGGAGCACCCGCAGCTCGCAGGGCTGCCCCAAACTGCGGGCTCAGAGAGCCCTGGGGACCCCACGGGCAGCACTCGGGGTCCCTCTCTGTGCAGCTGCTTCCCTTCCCTTCGTGGGGTGAGAGCTGCCCACATCTGCATGGGTCTTCTCTGCTGCCCATTGCTGGTGTCTCCAGGCCAGCTGCAGGAGCTGTGTCTGTTCTTTGGTTCCTTATGGGTCTCCTCACAGCCCTATCCCCATCCAGCCCCCCAAGCCTATGCTGCAGAGAAACTTCTAATATAGCAGGTCCTAATAGTTTGGGTCAGCCTTCGCGTTCTTTGAAAAGCAGCTCAGAGAGTTGTTGTGGTCTTTACATGTGTGCCAGAAGAAGGAGAGTCTTCTGGCAGAGTCAGCAGAAGAGCAGGGAGCTCTCCTGGGGTGACACCTTCCTGCCTTCAGGTGAGACTCACCTCCTGTCTCTCCAGCACAAAGCCACAGGGTGTCCCAGTTTAAGAACTCTGATTTCCTTCACTGCGCCCACAACGTTCGTGGGCCCATTCCGTAACTCTGGGGATATGTGCTGGTGTGTCACGTTAAGGCCACAGTTGTACTTTTGGGAGTGTCTGCAGGGTGCATGTGCTGTGGTACCTGCTGCTGAGCCCAGGACCAGCCCATGAGAGGAGGCACGGATCAAGGACAGTACCTAGCTTTGCCTTTTGACCACTAGCAGCATTGCTGGAAAGGGGGCAGATGTACAAAGTCCCTCAGAGAAGGGGCTTGCTGTCCCAGAGCAGGTTCTCAAGCGTGCTGTGGCCATTGGTGGGAGAGATTTAAAGGCCTTGGAGTCCTGCAGATGGTGTTTTCATGTCGTGGGGTCTGTGGTACAGACACCTCTGGCCCACTTGTGAGTGTTTTTCATGGTCCCACACAACAGGAACTTTGCTTTTATCATTTGCACACCTCCTTGGCTCTGACCTGCTTGGATTTTCCAGTGCATTTACTGCAGTGCCCAAATAGGCCTGTCAGTGTCTGACTTTGGGCTGGGCAGGGGGATTATCCAGACACGAAACCTACAGACTGACCTCCTAGTAGTGTGTGCTAACCCCGAGCAAGTATTTTTGCACGCAAGTTAATCCCACGTGGTCACAGAAATGAGAATTTTGGGGCAGCTGGAGTAACCAGAGTTATACCTGCAATTTCGTATACACAGGGTTTAGAAATCTGTCATCTCCTCACACCTTTCTGTGGTGAGCGGATGCTGCTCCCAGATAAAGGTTTTGCTGCTTCCATTTTATTTCTGAATTGCAGAGGTCAGTACACCCTCCCTGTGGTGATCAGTGCTGCCTCCTTAGTATTTGTCATTTACCCGATATGTGTCTCTGCAGACTGTCCACTGGGAATGGCTAAAACCGGTAAATAGTGTGCCTGGTTTTTCCCAGGGATTTCTGTACCTCTGAAGGCAAATGCCAGTGGACGCAGATACGTATGAACAAAGAGAGCACCAAAGAGCAGAGACCTTTATAATCTTGGGTTTGATCTGCTTGCCTCAGTGTGCTTTGACACACTCTGTGTTTTCCGTTGCTGTAGTCTGTCTTAGAGGGAATAGCTGCAACTAGCGCTCATTCTATTCTCTTGTAGATCCCTCTGCAGAATTATGCTACAGTTGAATTAGGTTTTAGATATACGCAGGAAATACAGAGCAGCAAACCCAACCATTCATAGGCTGCACCCTGCTTGGAGGCCGTGTGTGGAATCCATGACAGTTTTGCTGCTGTGGATTGCTATGGGTCATGGATGTGTCCTTCCTGGTGGAAACCAGGTGTGCTGGGAACCATTGCATGCCCAAGGACTTGAGAGGTCTCCCAGTTAAATTTGGAGGAGGTTGTGTTTGGAAGGCTTCTCCTCCCCAAGAACTTGGTGGTTTTCCTTACAGAGTAGTTGCTCAGGGATCTGGGGCAAGGAGCAGTTGCCTGAATTTCTGTACACAGTTCTTAAGACACATTAGTGTCCGTTGGGTTCATGGAGCCCTCACAACCATCTGGAACACAGGAAGTAGCAGGTTGCCTTAATTCAGCCCTTTGTGTGCAAACATTATTTTAGTTCTTAATTATGTGTAGTTCCATACGTATTTTTCCAGCAGGATTCTTGCCTCATTCTGTGAGTAATTATTCCATTTCTTTTTATCTTCCTCTTTCATTACATTGCCTCAGGCTTTGTCTAATACAATCCAAAGCTTTCACTGAATGAAGAATTATTTATTTTCTCATGGGCATTTCCATGGTGCTCTGTGTTCTGTTTGTGTTTCACAGACACTTAAAGAACTTACCTTGGCAGGGCGGTCTGAAATCAGCTGGTGCTCCTGTCTCGATGTTCAGGGTTGGCTGATGCACAACATGTGCCCCAGAGGTTGTGCTCTGGCTGCCCAGTGTGGTGCCCAGCCCTGCAGCCTGTGCCACTGGAGAAGGGCTGCTCCACTGCCCGGGGGGCTTCCTTGCTTGTACTGGTTTTCATCTCACCTTCAAGACTCAAGGAATGTTATATATTTCCTCTTTCTTATTGTATTCTGTCATATTAGTCCATCACACCATCCTTTAGTTTTCATTCCGCTCTCATCACCTGATCTTGAAAATCCTTGCTGTGGACTGTGGACAAAGGGTGAGATGGGTCTGTTGTTCCTCCATGCATCCCTGCTGGCTTCTGCACGAGGAGCTTGTGTCCTCCATGTCTTTGATACTGATATTCTGTGATTTACGGAGAGGATTGAAAAATTGTCTTGTGCGTTGTTGTTATTGTTTTTCGTTATCTGCTGGGAGTTGAGGTGGTGCAGTGCTGTAAGAAGTTATAAAGAAGCAGTATGAAAACAAGGAAAGCTTCAGTCCATCACGACTTCCCTGGAGATGGATGAAACAATAAATCCCGGGCGAGGGGAGTTAATCTGTCTGTAGTCTTTTATTCAATAACGTGAGCTCAGGCAGGCTTTCTGTGGTTGGTTCCATGTCCCACATGGTTTTATGGTGCATTATTGCAACGGTCCCTTGGTGCACATGGGAGTCCCCTCGTGTCCCATGGGTGCCGCCTCTGGAAGGACCTCACTTTTGGGGTGCTCCTCTGACTCACTGCTGGGGTTCTGCACGGCAGTCGCTAGGGCATCTGGAGCCAAGGCAGGACAGGAAAGGACTGGCACACCCGGGTGCCCCTTGGCTTCAGGATGTGGGGCAGAGCGCAGTGGTATTGGACAGTCCTCAAGCTTTTCCTTCAGAGACCGTTGGTCCTTTTCCAAAAGATTTAACATGGGGGGAAAAAATAGCATTTTAATTTAAATCCTTGAAGCAGGCTCCACACATTCAGAGGGTTTGGGGTGGCTAAGTCTGATCTGCATTATCAAAACAAGACCCAGGTGTGTGTTGCATCAGAGCCTCCTGGGAGAGCCCTCATGTGTAACATAGGGATCTTTCCCGTTGCTGCTGGAGGAAACAAAACGTCACTGGTAGGAAGAGTCCTAGCCTGGGTCTCTGTTACGGAAAGCCCTCTTCAATCACTCAGCAGCTACGTAATTGCAATATGGACAACAGATTTCGATCCTGCTGTCTTTCCAGGTTACCCCCAGACCTTTTGATTACATAATTTGCTTTTTTTCCCCAGTGTTTTTTTTCATATTCCCAGGCTGCTCTAGTTCACCTGAGTGTTCACAGCTTAACAACTCACATTGAACTGATTAATTTCAAGTAGATGTACAAAATATGTTATAAAGGTCTGGGCAGTGGCATTGTGAGGCCTGCTTGTGGTTACTGTCTTCAGCTGTTCTTTCCCCATTTCTTTTCCTAACCCTGGAAAAGGTGAGGCTTCCTGAATTCCTCAGCTCCTGCCTGTCCCAGCACTGAGAAAGGAGTGGGCTGGAAGCCCTGAGCCTCTTCCTTGGTGATGTTACTGCATTGTGGCACAAATTTTTTTGCTTTTTTTAATCACTCCGTCCTGTTGCTGTCCGTACTGTGCATTGCAGGCAAAAGTACAGCTTTTTGCTGTGTTTCTCCAGGGATGACAGCATCCATGGAAACAGGAAGTGACAAAATTGTGCGCTTTCCTGAGGATCAAAACGTCCCTAGCCCAGGCTTTGGTTCAGTCACAAGAGGAGTTCAACCATTCGCAAGCTCTGTGCTGCTCCACAGGAACTGCTGGGTGAGGCTGGCTCTGAGTGACATCCCTCACATCCTGACTGGTTGCAGGAGAGGTCACTTTATGTGAAATTTGTTGGTTGCTGTTTGTCAGAGATGCACAGGTGAGCATCAGAGGTGCTTTTGCAGGGCTGTGGTTGATCCTGCGATGGAGTCGCAGCCAGGCAGGAGCGTGCAGGGTTAAGGGCAGCACTTTCCAGGCCAGCTGATAGGAGATGTACTCTCATCGTGCTTTGGTTTTAGCACTATAATTAGCAGGATCGATACTCGTGCTCCTGTGTGCATATCCACGTACAGCAGTGCTTGCGCCTGTGTCCCCTGGGGAAGATTTCGGGGATCTGGAAGATTCTCTGCAGTTGAAGTTGTAGTTGGCCAAGAGTGGATTTGTTGTGCTGGCAAGTCTTTGTAGCGCAGCTGTGGGAGAAGAGAAAGTTTGATGCTGTAGGAGGATGCCCAAGTACAGTCAGACGTGTTCCTCTCCCCCTCTCTGGGCTGCTCAGCAAGTGCATGGCGACCCAGGTGTGCCAGGGATACCTGTGCTACTGGAGTTAAGTACTACAGCTGGAGAACAGCGTCTCTGGCTGTTCCCTCCCCTCCCTTGGCATCTCCTCCCTCCCTCGAGAGGTTTCCAGCCAGCATCCCACTCTGCCTTCCCTGCGCTGGAAGGTGTTGGCCAGCATAGCTGGGCCAGTGCTGGCTTCACCATGGACTTTGTTCTTCCTCGAATCCACGGAAGGAGTCTTTGTGAAGCTCTTGGCTTTCAGCTGTCCCCACACAGGTTTGCAGCTTTGGGCATCTCTTCTAAGGAATGATTAATTAGTACTTGCAGGTCTGTTGCACAGTTAAAAAAGGTGTGGGGCAATGTGATTACAAGTTCAACCTTTCTTGGCTCTCGCTTTCTGTTAACCTCTGTCGTTCTCTGTCCACAGAACCCCTGGGACTGGGGCTGTGTGGGGATGCTGTTCATCACGGGCCGCATAAACAATGTCCTTGTTAGGAGCTGCTCCAAGACCCTGTGAAGAAGTTGGCTGCGGGAGCCAAGCAGTAGCTGGGACTGTGCCTCCCCCTGGGCTTTAGCCCCTCCTCATTAAGCAGGTCTGGGCTATTGATTGGGAGCTTGTGTTTGGAAGAGTCTTACTTACTCCATGCATTATCTTGACAGATTGATCAGACCTGATTGAGAACCTCTTAAAGGAACGAACAGCTGTAATGGGAAAGTTGGACTCTGTCATCCGTTAGGATGATTCTGGGAGCGAGAAGAACGAGGCTGACATCTTGGAGCAATTGTATTTACAATTAACATGGCTGAAAACGATTGCCTCTATTGATCCCCCCTTCCTGCAATTACAGCCCCATTGTTTACATTCCAGCACTTCGGTTATAAAAAGGAAATCCAATAATTATTGCATTATTTAAAGTTAAAGTGCCACAGAGTTTGCTGGCTACGCTTGCTGGTTGATTTAACGTTCAGTAAAATCCATGCTGAGTTCTCCATCCTTAGGCTGAGCAATATTTAGCTTTTAATGAGACTTCAAGGGCTGGCGGAGCAAACTCCATTTGCTGGGTTGCTTTCGAGTTTATGGGGGAACCCAAAACCTTGCAGCACGGTGAGCACCAGCTGCATGGCTAACAAAGAGAGCATCTGTGGCGTTCACTTACCGCCAGGCAGGGCTGGAGGGCTCAGAAAATACGGATTTGGCAGGCTATAGGGATGAGATGTTAATGGGGGCAGTTGTGGCTGTTCTTCAGGCTTTCCATGTGATTTGGGGACTTGGATTGGTACCTCAGCCTCTGTGGCAGGAGGGTGCGCTACATTTCCAGCTTCTTGTAAAGAAAAATAAGGATCAGAGAGCAGTTACCGAAAGCTGAGCTGCACAAACTGAGGGGCACAACTGAGGGGCAGTGTGCCACTGCGCCACAGAGCTGTGACACACAGAGGCAGGAGGCTGGAGGAGGGAAGGTTTGTAACGCTGCTCCTTTGGAAGCAGTAAACAATTCAGGATGTTGGTGGATACGAAAGAGCAGAAGCTTTTGAACCTGCTGGACACAGAATCAATTTTTGTCCCTTCCAGGGGGATAGGAGGCAAGTGTGGGTGCTCCAGCTCTCCCCAGTGTGCAGCCAGCGTGTCCCACTGCGCGCCACAGCCGCCTGCCACCCCCCGGCTCCAGGAATTCCAGCTGGGGCTGCAGGTGTGAAAGGAGAGCAAGACGGATTGGCCAACCCTGACTTCTGTGGAGTACTGGGAACAGAGCGAGATCAGACAGCTGCATCCACATGACTTTCATTAAAAATTCAGATTCTTCTCTTGCAGGGCTGTGTGATTTATCTCGTGCAGCAGATCAGAGGCACATGGGGGCCCAGAGATGCTCACGAGGCCTCTGAGGTCTGCAGCCAGGGTCAGGTTCCTTTCTGTGGCAACCCATGCCCTCCTCCAGCTCCACTGTAAGGGTCACCTCCTGTTCTTCCCTGGGGTTGCACAGTCCTCACTAGCACCTGAAGTGTTTCCTGCCAAACCTAGGACTAATTACCCCTGCCTGACTTCACCCCAAGGAAGAGTCAGTGCCTCGGTATTCTCCTGTGCTGCAGATGTGCTGGTAGCGCTGAAGCGGTTCCAGTAGCTCCTGAGCTTGTGTCAACTTCTCTGCGTAAACACTGAGGCACTCCCCGGTTTCGTGTGCCGGTTCTGGTCACGGGGGCTGGTTCTGGTTACTGGGGCTGCTCAGACAGCAGTGCTTGCAGGAGGAAGCCAGTGCAGCGCAGCTCTGCGGTGCTGCTTCTTTCCATGGCTTTTGTGACCTTCCAGCAGATTTTTGACTCCTTCTTCCCCTGCTGCATCTGTCAATTCTTTGAAATCACTGCTAACTTTACCCATCCTAACGGAGCTGAGTGCCGAGTTCAGAGGTAGGAAAAGTGTTGCATTTGTGGAGAAAACCTCTGCCAAAGATGTTGAAGTTTGACAACTTCTTTTTTAAGAAGCTCTGGGTGGTGGAGTGGCCTTCATTTTCATGGCCAGGTATCCTGCGATGTATGAGTGCTCGGAAGTGATGTGGAAGAGGTTTCTCCAGAGTATTTGTCAGTGACCCACATGTCACCTGGCAGTAGAGAAAGGTCAGAGTGGTGAGGAAGAGGATGTTTGTGCAAGCTGGAGGGTGGGGGACTCGCTGGGGCCGTTCCCAGCAGGCTTTGTGCAGCCCTTGGGTGCTGTCGGTTGAGGATCCGCGGGGCTGCAGCTGGCAGTCCCGTCACAGCCAGAGTGAGGAACAGCATTGTGTTCATGCTGGTTTGCTGCTGCGGAGCGTTTATTAGCTTATTTTCCCACTTTGGGTTCTGGCCCCTAGTCCTGTTATCTCACCTGTTTCTCCTCCCCAGAGAGGCCCAGACATGTGCAGCGGATCTCACGGGAGAGCTGGGGACGACCGGTGTCTGCCTGTCCTTGGGGCAGTGACAGAGTTTCTGCTGCTGGTTGACCTGTCAAAGTCTGCAGCAGAAGGGGCCCTCCTCAAGTCTGGAGAGCGTTTTCTCACGTGTTCTACTGCTCATGTACTATGGACACCTCCTGAGGGTGGTGATGGGGTGTTCCCCCTCACAGCGCAAACCAAGGATTTGAGAGTTTCCCACTGCTGTCAGCGGGGGCTTGTCTTGCACAGCATTCAGGGCCCTCCAAAGGGAAAGCGTTGTGCCAGTTGAGGTTAAGACTGCATTTCTAATGAATAATAAACATCAAAAGCACGAGAGAGTTCAAAGTGTTGCTGCATCTCCCTGGTGGGTTGAGGTTACAGGTCAGATGTCCCCCAGAACAGCAGCTGAGCTGGTTAACATGACAGAGAGGGATTGGAGAACCCCCTCCTGCCCCTGGCAGTGCTTCGGGGTGGAGTTTCTGTCCTGTCACCATCGGAATCAGGCTCATTACACCATGGCTGAATAAAGTTTGTGCAGAAGAGATGTTGAGCAGATGGTGGCTTAACATCTTTAAAAGTTTAAAAGATTTTAAAGCATTTAAAAGGTAGAGAAAAGTTTAGAAATCAGATCAAATTGTGAACATGAACTGCAGAAACAGCTACAGGGGTGTTCAGGAGAGTTTATTTGTGTAACAGCAGCAACTCAGAATCTCAGTCCTGAGTGCTACAGTCTCGGCTCCAAGGAACATTGTGTGGTATGCGGCACGGGGTGAGGGGGGCTGCCTGCAGTTGGGCAGGGTGATCCAATGTCATGTTCAATTCCGTGATTGTTATAAAGTACTGTGGGTGAGGCAGCATAAGATGGGGAAAGGAGAGATGGTAAAATAAACAGAGTTTGGGGTATATAAAGGATGGATGGAGAGAGACCAGAACTGACTGTAGCGTCATGCCTTACTTTGTTTAAAAATCAGATTTCCGTAGTCGTACCCTGTGAGCATTTACTGCTTACTAGAAGAAGACAGTTCCGAGGCAGATGGAGAGCGAGGGCTGGGCAGTCAGCCTGTCGGTATGGCCGGACTGGCCTGCCCAGCACGTGCAGCTGGCACGGCCACACTGCGGGGCCAGGGCAGGGCAGGTGGCACAGGGCTGGGGCAGAGCTGGGAGCAAGGCCTCTGAGCAGGACCCTCCCGTGCTAATCACTTTGAGAACACAACCTTGCCCGGAGACCTGCGCGCTCCCTGCACGGCAGACGGGCTGGGTTTGGTGTGGTGTGTGTGGGAATAGGTGCTGGGAGCGGCACGGTGTTGAGCCACAGTTGGTGTGCGTACAGGAACACCCGTGTCCCCCGGGAAGCTGTACTCGTGAGCCGTATGGTTTCCATCAGAGCGTTCCTTTCTCTGTTTCTGATTTAACGTGTAGCTTTGACTCACCCTGATCAATATTTTGCATGCCATGCGTGAAGAACCAGATGTTGGAAGTTTCCTATTGTGGAGAGGGAGGGGGCAAACACCCCCCTGGACTCACAGAAATCAATGTTTTCTGACAGAACTTGGTTGGTTTTTCTTAGAACAATATATTCTTTTGATTTTCAAGTTGATTTGTCTTCTAACAAGGTTCTGGTTTAGTATTTTGAATTTGTTTCCTGTGATATGGATAAACTCTCACAAGGGGGAACTTTAACAGTGTGATGGGCAATAACTACACACGCTTGGACAGCGTTTCATCGCCTCCAGCAGCTCACAGCTCGGACTGGGTCGGTCCTCACGTCTTCATTCTCTGGATTGCTCCTTTCTCTGCTGGAGGGTGGGTTGAATGAGGCGCATGTGGTGCGTTGCCCATGCTAGGCTTGGTGGTAGTGGCACCCTCAGCCTGTGGCTCCTCCAGCATGATTGGCAGGTGAGGCTGACCCCAGTACAAGGGATGTTTGAGAGGAAGCAAAAGAAGAGCATAAAATAAGATACATTTATTAAACTGTTTAAAACAAATGTTTTCCTAAAACCCCTTTTTAAATGAGAGCAGCGCAGACTGTGCCTCTGGTTCCACAGAGACCATGTCCTTAATATTTCCTTGAACCCATGACCGGATTTTTCTCTAATTGCTCACTGGGGGTTTTCTCTGGCTCCGCGCAGAACCCGCTCTTGCGCCCGTGAGCACTTGCCGAGCTCCAGTGCAGGGTTTGTGGGATGGGGCTTTCCCGATGCGCCTTGCGGCTGGCGAGGACGGGGCTGGTGTGGCTCCTGGAGCCAGAGCCTGGTCTGCAGCAAGACAGGACCAGGGAGGTTATGGCAGGGGGCAGGGCAGAGCCAGGCCGGCGAGGCTGGGCCGTCCGAGACGGACATGCGGCTCTTGTGCTGGGCCTGCTGACCTTTCATGCCTTAAGCCATTCATCTTTTTCTGGCTCAGGAAGAGGGTAACGCGTGCAAACAATAGAAATGAGATGAGGAAGAAGTTCTTATGAGGGAAAGCAGCAAAAAATCTTTTGAGGGCACCAGTGGGATTAGTGCCCTCGTGGATTCTTCAAATATTACAGTGAATTTAATTAAATACATCATGATCCCAAAAGAGGCTAGTCTAATTAGCCAGATCTAGAATACATTTATTCTCTTTTCTCACCCTTCCAATCAGAAGCCTCAGCATCAGTTCATATCCTATTTTTAATCATTCCTAGACTCAGAGGGCTCTCCTTCCTCTGTGTGAGCAAGGCACACAGCACTGGGTAATATGTGTCTTTAATCTTATCTCAGCTGTAACTGAGATAATATGCATCAGAATTTTTACCAGAAGGTCCTGGCTGCACGTAGGAAATATTTTTGATTGACAAACCTCATGACCATGTCCAAATCACTGTACTTGTGCCTTGGGCCAAGTGTGTGGTGAGGAAAGAGTTCCCTGAGATGACACAAAGACACAAGGAGGTCTCGGGGCTGGATGGCAGAAGCTGGCAGGGAGTATTGCACGGCTGAACTGTTAGGTGGGGGGTGGAAACACCAAAGGCCTTCACTGAGGAGTCTTACGTCATTTCACCTTGATATTGATTTTTCCTCAAATAGTGACATGTCCTTACTGTGGAATTGGGGAAGTTCCTGTGACCTCCCGCTGCCCAGGAGGAAGGAACAGCAGCTCTGCTGTGGCAGCCTGCGTGCCTGGGCATGTTGAATTCTTCCCTCTGGTTCTAAGAAATAATTGCCACATCTTGGGATCCACAACATGAAATGGCTGTTTGTTTCCCCAGAGGCACGGACCTCTGTACCAGAGGATTGGTAGGTTCTGCCAAATAATTGTGGTATCATAATCCAGAATTAGCTGTATTGGCTGCAACAGCATAGCTCAGGAGGAGGACAGGGTTTTTCCAAGTGCTGGCCTCACAGCTGCACACTCAGCATTGGCTCTTCAGCCTGGGTCTCTGTCACAGCCATCTTACAGGCTAGGCTGCTGCTTCCTTCCTGATCCAAAAGAATAAAACCTGGATGCCAGGAAGCGGAGAGCTGGATGATGGGCATGATGGCTCTGCACTCTGCTTCCATACACTGTGTCCAGGACCTCTCTAGCTAATGGGTTTGCGTGTTCTAGAGTTGCTTTGGTTTCACTCCTCCTAGTTTTCCATGAGAATGTATCAAATTTAACTTTATGTTTGATATGCAGTTGGATCCCCTCTCAAGACAAGCTTTGAGTGTGAAGGAATAGGCCCTGAGTGGGTCATGAGCAGGTGTTAGTGCTGGCTCTGGTGCTTGCCCTCTCTGAGGGAGATGATCTTGTCTGTATCCGTCTGTGCTTTGTGACCATTTCAGTGTGTTTTGGTTTTCTTGCTCTTCAGCAGGAGAGCATGTAGTACCTTGGGAATAAACAGGCTTTGTCTCACTGGGTCTGTGTCAAAATGTGGCTTCTTAACTAATTCGCAGGTGGCTTTTAGCAATTTACGGTGGACTAGCCCAGGAGACAGGGGGCGATAAAGGACATTGACATATCTGCTTTGTTCTCCACAGCACCTGCAGCAGCATGAGAGTGGGGTCGAAGGTGAAAGCTGCTACTACCACTGTGTCCTCTGTAACTACTCCACCAAGGCCAAGCTGAACCTCATCCAGCACGTGCGCTCCATGAAACACCAGCGGAGTGAAAGCCTCCGGAAGCTACAGCGCCTCCAGAAAGGTCTTCCTGAAGAGGAGGAGGACCTAGGACAGATCTTCACCATACGCAAGTGTCCAGCTGCCGAGGCCGGTGAGTGCTGCTGCCCTGGCGTGAGCGGGTGGGTGGTTGGCATCAGACCCACTATGCTGTTTGGTGACAAACACAGTGATGTTCCTGTGTCTCTTCCCTGCTGTGGGATGATACAGTTTATCAGTAACACATTACAGGAATCCCGCCTGCCTAAGGTGGGATTTGGGATGTAGAAGTGTGTGTGTGTTGGTTCAGGTTAAACCCTGGAATATTGTATGAGTATCTGAAGATACTGGCATATCTGGACAACTCAACAAACCAGTGCACTGGTAGGTGTTTTGCGATGAGTCAAGTGATGCCCTGAGCTGCCAAGATGAGCTGTGCCAGCTTGGCACTGATTTCTGGTGCTTCAGCCACACTGGACTGGGAGGAGAAGCTGGGTGAAAGGGATGGGCAGGAAGGGCGAGTGTTCCATGTCTGCTTTCCATGTCTCCTCTTGATAAGGTAAATAAAGTGAAGGGCTTGTATGAAACATTTGCTCACACAGATCATAGGAAAGGGATTGCAGCTGTGAATCCAGCAAGAGGAAATGTGCCTAAAAGGAGCAGTTAGGCTGGATGGAGCAGAGATGGTACTTTGTTTAGTCATGTAAAGGGTTGAGAAGTTTTTAATGTCTTGAAAAATCAAGGTCTCCTGAAGCCCTCTCTGGAGGCAGGAGGGGAGTCAGCCTGGGTCAGCTGGTTTGTGTACTGTCAAGGCGTGAAGGTGCTGGAGCTGGGGTGTGCCAGCAAAAGCCTTCATAATCCTCCTCTTGGGTTCAAGCAGAACTTTTCTCTATGACAGCTATGAAAATGAGTAAATCCTACAAAGAGCCACTCTGGGGAGCTTGTATTCTGCAGTGAATGCACATGGAGACAAGGAAGGTGATCTTGGCTTAAAGGGTTGAGAAGGGACAGCAGCAGCCGCAGCTGGGGGAGAACATGTAGGGGTTTCAGAAATGCCTCTTGAATTCACATCTGGGTCTTTTTGCTGTTACGCCTGTGTGTAATGAGGATCTGAAATGTACCCAAAACACCCCAAGAGTGAGACAGGAGATTTTTCATTAAGAGTTAAATTCAGCCTTGTGAAAAAAAGTGCCCAATGTGTGACCTTGGTGGCCCAGTGGAGTTGAGGGCAGGGAACACGCTTCCCCAAAGGTCACAGTGACAATGAGAGCGCAGTGGCTGCCACACCACCCCGGCGGGGACAGCAGCTCAGGCAGCCCTTCTGCCGTGCTGTGGTGCTCTGCCGTGGGAAAACATTTGGAATTCAAAAGGGTTCTTTGGGCAGGGCTGTGGGTTGTGAGCTGCTTAAATGCAAAATGAGCAGAGAGGGCAAACCATCCATGCCCTTTTGTGATAGACTGAACAACCTTGAAAACCTTGTTTACTCTACAAATTTCTGTTTACCTTGTCTTTTACCGTACAAACCTTATCTTTCCTGTCTGGCCACCCAGATTAGGACATGGCAGGTACTGGGAGGGCAGGAGCTGACTGGCTGGGAGGGAAAACAGTTTGGTGACCGTTTTAGAAAATGTAGTATTTTTAAAGTAAAAGTTTTGACAAGTCACTGAAAGGAAAGCTCTATTTACAAATATTTTACTTTCATTTCCTTTAAGCTTGTTGATTCTTCAACAAAAACTGACAGCGAACAAGACACAATTTCTTGATCATATTTTATTTCAAAGGTTAAGAGTACAAGCAAGAATAAGGCTGCAGAAAGCAAAGGGAGTACCTTGGATCAATTTTGCAAGTCTCTTTAAACCAAGATGCTTAATTTCAAACACTCTTCGAGCCAGTTGTTGAGCTGGTTGAAACAGGACACCTCGCTGGTGTGCTGGGCTGGGCATCCCTGCAGGGGTGGGAGTCAGGTTTGGGTGAGGTGCTACCGTACCCCCAGGGGGTAGAAAGGGTGCTCCCATCTCCCACTCATTCTGATCCTGTTATGTCCAGGTGTGGGGACACTCAGCTGCGGGGCCAGGCCGTGCACGGGCTTGGTGTGAGTGTGTGCCCTGCGTCTCCTCCTTCTCTGTAATGCAACAGGGTCTCTCCTGTGTCCCCATCGTGGTTTTTATTGTGGTTTTCTGAGGGCTCGGTGGACTTCCCCTGCTACTTTTTGGTGAGGCTTCTCTGTGGTATCACATATCAGGCTCAGACACCTTGAGCAGACGCTGGTCCATGACACTTCTCTGGTCTGTGACACATCTCTGCTGGGGCACAAAGGAACAGTGACTTTTTCGTTGCTCTGCTGCAGTCCAAGTGCAGTGGTCTCTTGTGTGACAGCGTGGAGTTGCCCCATTCCCCTCCTGCTCCGTCCCTTTGCTGTGCACGGAGTGCACGTGCTGGGGTTGAATGCTGGCTCTGCCTGTGTGTACCTACTCTGTGTGTGCCTACTCGCTGATGTGTATAAGCATGTAGGAGGAAGCAGTGCTGTCTCCAGGCGGTGGGTAGATATTTGCTTGTGTAGATGCATCTCAATCTGTTGGAAGAGAGCTCTGATCACACCTTAATTAGTCCTCTAACAATCTGCAAAGGTCAGTGCCAATTGCCTGTTCATTTACATTTGTAATTGTGATGGTTCTTGATTGCACATTAGTTGGAACTCACTCCCTCCCACCCTGCAGGAACACAGGCAGCCTCAGCAGCCGCTCCAGGGACACAGGGACCTTTGTCCCTGCCTGTGCCAGCAGCTCAGCTGTCCCCAAAAAAGAGCTTTAGGATCTGCCCTCCACTTCCAGTAAGTGATGAAGCCGTTGCCAGGGAGATTATATGGACATCGAGCAGGAGCCCCAATCCTCCTCTAACTGGATAATTAAAGACAATTAAACTTTTCTGCTTGCTTTGAGAAGTGTGCTCATTATGGAGGAGATGGGGAAGAGGATGGAAGTTCTTCTGGTTTGTTGATCAGAGAGAACATAGCTTTGGGGAGGGGGTATTGTCTTCTCAGGTTACTTTTGGACATCTATTGCTGTGGTATCTGAGCTGCTGCCACTGCAGATGTCAGCCCCTTGCTGCAGCAGCATCTGTGTGATGTTACCTATAAGCTAATTGAGTTTTAATGGTGGGGGTTTAGAGAAGAAAAAAGTGAAGAAAGAGTGACCATAATAAAAACCAAAATGTTCTCAAGATTTCGGATGGGTGCACCTATGACTCATTAAATAATGACAGAAACAAGAGTGAAACAGCCTGCACTGAATTTTCATTCTGACTTTGGAAGTGTTTCTTTCGTCCCAGAAGACATCGAGCTCCCCTCTCTGTAGCTCGGGCAGTCGCATGCGGGATCATCGGTCAGAGTAGGACTTCTGCTCCATGTCCAGCACGTGGTGCCCTTGCTCTCCCCATCTTAATCCTCTCCATATGCCACCCACATGGTTGGGGCTGTTGGGCCCCCATTGCTCAGCCTGTGTCCCCCAGGTCAAGTGCTGGTCGCACTTAATGTTGCCTCCCTTACCTGTTTCTCCCAACTCCTCCTGTTTTCCATCTCTGCTCTTCCTTTCCAGAGTGTCTTCCCATGGGAGGAGCAGAAGGCCTTTGCCCACTCATCCCACTGTGTGGGACAGACATCCTCTAGGTGTCTGTCAGGTGTCCACACTCCTTACGTGCACCACCCTCGCACCGCTTCACCACAGAGAACAGTCCCTGTGGTGGCCACACTGTGACAGCAATCCCTCTTATTGCTGCCAAATCCTGGGCAGGCATCTCCTTCCAACGTGTGGTTCTTGTTGGGGTCCTTGCAGGAGGAGCATGGCTGGTGCTCTGGCAGCCTTACTGGACACCAAATGCCGTGAGCAGCAGGACTGGGGGCACGGGACATCACCTCTGCCCCTCTGCCCAACCTCACTGGAGCACCCACACTGCTCCCTCTGCCAGCCCACGGCAAGGGACCGGCCAGTCTCCCTGCTCCAAACTAATGGATTAGAGTTATTTTGAGGAATACCTTTACTACAAAACCCTGCCCTGAGAACCCCTGGAAAGCTGCTGGCTCCCTGGAAGGGGGGCATCCCTCAGAGACTCTGCTTTCCCCCTCCCTCTGCCTCACAGGCAAAGGTGGACTGTTTGACCACGCCTCCCTTGTGTTTCCGTGTTTGACCTTTTGAAGGGCTGGGAGCTGCAGACTGAAATCGGGATGTGAATCTTTAATGAAACCAAGTGTGTAAACAGACCTACGGTACAGTTGAAGCAGTGTTCAGCTGAGAAAATCCCACATGGTTTAAAAATAGTAGTTCCCAAGCTCAGAATCACAGACTCACACCTCAGCCTAACTCTGCCTGTGGCACCTGCAGACAGCAGGGTGCTTGTTTGGTTGCTGCGCCTCTGTGCTTGGAGTCATGTGGAACGCTGTGTTCCTCCCTCTCATGAGCAGTTCTGTGGCTGCCCCAGGGGCGCGAAGGCATCACCGTGAGGGGGACAGGAGCAGGTCCCGTGTGCCGGGGAGCCGGTTTGGTCAGGGAGCGACCAGGATGTGGTTTGCAGTGTAAGGTTTCTCTCAAATGCAAAGTTTCTGTCAAGCAGAAGGGAGGCTCGATGCCAGCCAGGTCAGTTCCATTTAGGACCTGGCAGCGCTGCAGCGTGCCCTAATACCTCACCTGCTTCCTTGAGACTGCAGCACTGCTCTCTGGTTCCCCCCTCTACTGTCCAGGCTCTCCGGTCTTCTCTTCCCTCAGTGGCTATTCCCTGGATTGGGAATTGTGACCAGCCCATCTGTAAAGTGAAGCAAATTGTGGAGAAAGGGAGAGGGGATCTTCCACAAAAACCTCCTGCCAGGGAACCATTGTGTTATTTTCCCACCTTGAAGGGTGGGCAACCATGTGAGGCATTTTACCTTCACCATCATCAAGCATGGAGTAATTATTCATGGAGCTTGTTACAGCAGGGGTGTGAGATGTGCCTTTGGGGTGGGTTTTTCATCGTAGCAGACTCTCTACTTCCAGTAGCACTTCAAGACTTTTGAAGTGAAAGTTGGTAGTGGCAAATTATATTTCTCTCTGCCAAAAGTAACTCAAATTTAGTGGGATCTGATGTCCTCTACTGGGTCTCCATTAAAGACAGTGTGGTCATTTTTAATGATGCCTGTTGGTCTCCAACTTCTGCTGGAAGTAATGAAGGGTTTTGGAAAGAAATCACCAGTTGCTTTTGTAATCTGTCTCCACTTTTTCATGGAACTTAATTGCACGCAACAATTAAAAACTTATCAAAGCAGATCACCTGTATGATGCCTGCAGGAAAAGAGCACACGGAATCTATGCTACAGCGTCTGCCGGTCAAAACCGTGGGAGATGTTTGGGGCCCTGTTGTGTGCACCCAGCTTCTGTCAGGGCCATGTCTTTCAGCTAGGGTTTGTGCAGCAGCTCTGTTGTCTGAGGAGGAAATCCCTTTCTGTCATCTCCTTAGACACAGGGAGTGAGATGAGGGATTGTCCTGTTTTGAGAAAACGTTCACCCGTGGTGCAGTAACGTGTGAAGTAGTAGCAGAGGCAAACAGCCCTGGGCAATGTGTGTGTTGGGCTGATGGAACTCACAGTTTCCCTTCGCTGCGGCAGTTCTGATCTCCCTGCCAACCCCACCAAGTACCCCCACATGCAGGATCAGCTCTTGTTTTCCAAGATCTTGTGTCACGTGTGTTCATTTAGAGGACAGTTTGTTGCTTTCCCCTTTGTTCTTCTGCTGAACCTTGGAATTTTTCTTTTTTTTATGAATCGAATGGCTTCATGACCTTTTACCATTTCAGCAAGTTCCTAACAGAGCTGCAATATTTCTGGCAGGATCTCTCCACTGGAGGCCGTTCCAAGGCTGGGCAGATGACAGAGTCTCTCCTCCATGGTTGGGAAGATAGACGGGGGAAGCTTCTGATTCTGCATTAGTTTCACATTGCTTTAATGGTCATTGAAATCCAGCAAAAGTGGTTTTGCCAGCTGTGGATCAGGGTGGCTGCACCCAGTTGGCTCCTTTGGAAGGCCTAAGGACATGAGGAGAGCCCAATGCTGTGAGAAACTTTTAGGGGACTTTTCTTGCCTGGTGTTACGCTGTGACATAATTTCTACCTGTTCTTCCTCCTTGTGTCCTTTCTCCCACCTAAATTTTGGATAACTCCATTCCCATCCCAGCAGCATCTCTCTGTCCTTTTCCATTTGAGACAGCATGGGGCTGATGAGCTCTGGGTCCATAGAATGCAGGGATAAAGTTGGTTCTCTTTAATATCTGGCAGAGGCAGATTTCCTTTGTTTTTTATTTTTTGTTGTTTGTTTTGAGTTTAAAGTCAAGTGTAGTTGTGCCTTAGCTCTGCTTTGACCAACCAGCAGCAAAGAGATAATCTCAAAAGGATATGAAAGGTTTAATCATTTTAATTTTGTTTTTATTAAAGTTGGTCATGACTTTTTTCCTGTGCCTCTGGTAAAGGGGAGGGTAACAGAAACCTACCCAAACCCTCAAGCATCTGCTTAATGAAACTGCAGCGGGAGGTGCCTGCGGAAGGAAGCGGTGGGACAGCCGGGCTGGGGAGGGCAGGCCAACGGCACGCGGCAGCGGCACCCAGATGTGGCAGGAATCTCATAAACTCCATCCCACTCCAGCCGCCACTTGTCCTGGGGAGCTCATGGCTTTCATTAAGCAGAAAGAGAGGAAGCTCTGACAGCTGACTTGTTCTAGAATGTTGTTCTTGTTTGGCTGCATCTTAAAGCCCTTTCCACTTAGGAAAAGTGAAGGGGGAGGTATCACCAGATGCTGTAGTACAACACTGTGAGGCTCTCTGTCCCTCTCCTTCTCTGCTTTTTTCTCCGTATCCAAATAAACTCCAGAGCCAGGCTGAAGCCCAGCTGTCCGAGCTCAGCATCTCCCTGAGCTCCATTTCCCTTGGGACTCAGGAGTGGCATCCCTGCCTCTTGGCACTGCGACCCTAAAGCTCTGCTGCCAGTGCCCAGTTCATGGTGCCCGCTGCACCTTTCTGCTTCTCTTCCTTGTCTCTCTTTCCCCCTGTCTTCTGCTCACATTTTAAACAGGGAACTCTTCTCCTGAGGACTTGGAGGTGGTTGTTGCAAACATTTTCAGGGGGATGATTTGTGACACAAGGTTTTACAGCAGCTGGCTCAGGCTGGCAGCAACCCCTGGCCTGACCTGCTCCAGCATTCCCACTGCGGTGGTGTGCATCTTGGACCGGTCTCCTGTGTCCCTGCTCTGGTCGTCTGTTTGCCTGTACTTGTGAAATGCACTTGCTTCCTGTCCCTTCTGCGAGGCCTATTGATCCTCTGGTGATGACATTAACGTCCTCAGAACTGCCTGGGAAGGAGCTACCACATGCATTTATTTTTCCACTAAAACTCGTAAGATTGGCTAATAACGTGCCTGTCAACACCAGTGTCCTGCCTGCTCTGACTGCTTCAGAGGGAAATCTGGAGGCAATATAAACAAATAATAACCTACCTCTAATCAAGGTCTCATCCTTGTTCCTACTAAAATTCAGTTCATGCCCTTACGAGAGAGGGTTTCTATTTCTTCCAAATACTCAGTTTGCTTTTCCAAGTTGCACATCTTGACGCCTTTGCCATATATTTTGTTTTGACCTCAATGATTTCCTGAGGCCACAAGTTCCAAAGGTTAATTGGGAGCTGTATGAGAAACTATTATCCCTATTTGCTTCCAGTTTCTATTTTTGCCCTGTTTCCCTATTGTCAGTCCTTCCAAGAGTGGTGGGTGAGACAAGCAGTGTTCTTCCAACTCCCCTGAACCTTCACTTGGATGCTCCTGTGAAGGCTGCTTTCAGCTCAAAGAGCCTGAGCCCTTCCTTCTTTGTGCAGGTACCTCCTCCTACCCATTTTCAGGCTTTTCATGTATCTGTGGTCACTCCATTAAATAAATAGCAGTGATCTGGGGGGTTTTGTTCTGTTTTACGCTGCTTTCTTCCCCGTCCGTGTGTCAGGCATAGGTTTCCATTGGCCTGCAGGGATGTGCTGGCCTCTCTGCACGGTGCACCCCGGACATCGGATAATATCCCCACTCAATGCCCTCT
Organism: Dasyornis broadbenti; assembly: GCA_013397935.1. Taxonomy (NCBI): domain Eukaryota; kingdom Metazoa; phylum Chordata; class Aves; order Passeriformes; family Dasyornithidae; genus Dasyornis; species Dasyornis broadbenti. Next base: position 651,917 of record VZRN01003673.1, read on the forward strand.
CTGCCCCAGCCTGGTGCCCCAAGCCCCTAAATCTCAACATTACTTTGGGACAGTGCGTGTGGGGACCCTGTGTGGCCCCGCCATCGCTCCCCAGGATTAGGGTTACGGCACCTCAGGGGCACAGCCTAAGTGTGCCTTCCCATTTCAGTGTTCACATGTGCAAATGCTGCTGCACCTTCTCTGGGAACAGCTCATGCATTTGGTTACCAATTAAGCTGAAGCATTCTGGTCTTTTCCATCCCCCTTTCATGGTGATGAAGGTTGAATTAGGTCTGGGTGTTTGGGATTGTTTCCTGGCCTCCACTGCTACTTTGCTGCCTCCTTTGTGGCCAAACAATGGGATTAATTTGGCCTTTGCCAGCCATGCTCAGCGCCGGCTGTTCCACTTCAATTGCACAGCCACCTCTCCCTTCCACAGCATCTAGTCCCTGGCTCCTCCTGTTCTCTTTCTCTGTGTGTGTGTGGCATGGAGGGTCACTCGGAGTTTGTTTTGTGTTGGTCTGGCAGGGTCAGGGGCTGCAGCCCAGACTCTGAGCACAGGCATGTGGACGATGTGAGCGCAGACCTTCCCAGCTGAGCTGTGTTCCCTGAGCCCACGTCTTGCCATGCTTGGGGCTCTGATGAGATTTGGGTGGTGGGAGATGGGTTGTGTCCCCCTGTTACCTCTTCACGAGTCAGTCCCTGTTCCAGGCCCTTGGGCAGTGTCCAGAGAAGGCAGTGACATGGGGAGGATCCCCAGGGCCACTGAGCCCCTGCTCCCCACCGTGCCATCCTCTTCCTCATAGCTGTGCACCTGGGAGCAGGGGGAACCTCTCACTTTGTGCCTTGAAGAGGAGTGTCCTGGTGGAAGCAATCCCACTGAGCCAGCCCCGAGCTCTGGGTGGCAGTCTCAGCCACAGGGCTGCAGGGCCAGGGACAGTACTGGACTTGGACTGTCTCGTATGAGGGAGCGGCGCTGCAGAGTGGGAGAGAAGGAAAAGAGGTTTCACCACAATCGTCAGGATCATGCTAAAATGGCAGAAGTAGGAAAATGCTGGAAGGGCAGCAAGCACTCCAAAACTGGGTGCCAATATAGGGGAAGGATCAAGAGCTGGGGGCAGGGAAGGAGATCTCATTTTAGCCCAGAAGATAATTAATGTGAAATAAAGCACACGTTGAGCTGTCATTGGATTGCAGGCTCTCCAAATGGTGCACGTTTCAGAAGTGAGGACTCAAGGAATGTATGGCAAGACTAAAACCAAGCAGAAGAGCACAATGCTTTTCAGAAAGGAGGGGTGGTCTGAAATGAGGAGGATTTTTTGTGCCATTCCTTACCATGGGTGGGATGACAGCTCTCTGCAGTGCAGTGGGGAGGAAGAATGTGGTACTGGGGCCAGTAGAGCCAAGCTTGGATCCCAGCAGAGCTCTTACAGAGCAGACTGGGGATGTGCACTGGTAAAGGTCAGAGCTGTGAAATGAAGCCTCGTGCATGGCAGTGCCCCAGCAGCTGCCATGCTCCTCCTAGAGCCGAGTCACAGCACACGGGGGAGCAGTGACCCAGCTGTGGTCTGAACACTGGATTTTTTGTTTTCTCTTAAATAATGTGAAAAAGTACAGAGGAGCTGGAAGCTGTTGCCCAGCCTGTTGTGGTGTGAGGCAGTGCTTGCCCCGAGCAGCAGTTCCAGCTTGGTATGACCAGGGACACAGTGAACGGGGGATGTTCTTGGCCTGGCCCCAGCCCCAGCACACGACGTGTGCGCGCTGCTGCCTCTGGGCTTTCAGCCCTTGGGAGAGCCGTTTCTCCTGCTCTTCACTGAGAGCTTTGCACAGGATGGCTCTCGCCTGCTTGGCCCACAGCCAGGTTCGGACTCTGCTGGTCTCCTCCTGCTCCAAAGGACCTGTCAGACGAGGTGACTGCCCGTTGCCAGGCGAGCCTGTCCCCCGCTGGCCGCAGCCATGCAGGGCAGCAGCCCCTTCCTTCTGCACAAATTGGCAAGGACTAACCTTGTCATATCTAGTGCAGCACTCACGGGCGCCTGCCTCCGAGGGGTAATCATGCAGGCATAAATTCGGAAAGTTGCTAAGCTATGAGCAGTCTTATGAGCATTAAAAGTGTCCTCTTTGCCAGAAAGGTCATTCATAACTTGGCTGCGCCGCTGATGTACAGTCAGTGATATTGATTGATTAATGTATAAAAAGCACCAAATCCATTTGCTTCTATGAAAGAGAATAAAGTGCAGTCGACTCTCTCTTTATTTTCACCTCATCCTTTTGTTTGAAGGACGTTTTTTTTCTCTCTTTTTGTTTTGCCAGCTAGGTTTAAGGGGGTTACAAAAAGCCAGTTTCTGCCAAGTAATGCGTTCACAAAGGGAACATTGATTCACATCAGTGTCGCTTGAATTACCCTTAAAGGTTTGCCAAGGAGTTGTTCTTATATTAACCTTCTGTTCATCAAAGACGAAATAAATAAATAAGTCATAAAATCAGCTTCACTGCCCATGCTAGAGTTGGATGCAAAACAGGAATTTCTGCTGTTTGGAATTTGTGCTCCAGGTGCTGCAGCTTGGCCCCTCTCCCCAGGCTCCTGGTCTTCTCCCTCCTGCAGAGCTGCTCCCCCAAAGGCCCCAGTCTGAGCTGGGACAAGTGTTAATGGTTTCAGAGAGGGGGGCTCCTGCAGGGGAGTATTTTCAGAAGGATCTTGTATAAAAAGTTCATTCAATCATTGCAAGCGTAAGTAAAATGATCTCTGTGCAGGACAATGAGGCCCAAGACATTCTGCCCTGGCCAGGGTTGGCATTCTTCTCATTCACCCAAGGTCTTGTTTGTTTTTCTGGACTTATTTGGCCACCGGTAATTAACTATGTGTTGCTCTCATTTCCCTCTGGTTAATTCTGAAATGGAAGATACCTTGGTGCCCAAGGATCTTTGTGCAGCAGCATCTCACTATCCTCTCTCTCCGGGTGCACCAGCATCATAACATCCCAAAGTGCCCTCGCCCCCTGTGTGGACAGCGAGGGGGCTGCAGGTGTCTGTTCCTTTGGTGTGATGGCTGGCCCCTGGGTCCCTGAGATGACTGTCCTGTGCAGCACGAGCTGCGTTGCTTTTTCTCGTGCTGTTTAATCAAACCTCTGCACTTTCACTCAGTCCTTGTTCCAAAACTGTGCAGTGCCATTCAGTGACACTTCTCCAGAGCAGGAGTTTCTCTGGCTTTGCTCTGCATGTCAGGCAGCAGTGCCCATCACACTCATTCAGAAGTCACAGAGCTTGGAAATCAACTTCCCTTGGAAACATCTCTGCACAAGCTGTGCCCACCTGACTGTCACGACCCACCATTCCTAGCACAAGAGCCCATGGCAGCCCTTGGGTTCTCCATGCCATCTCACATAACCTGAGCCATCCTGCCACAAGCGATGCACTCACTCGTGAGTTCCAGCCTGGCTGTGCATGGTGGGCTCCTCAGCTCGTGAAGCACCAGCTGGAGCCACAGAGGAGCTCAGCTCCCAAGTTCCGCTGAGACCTGTGGAAGCACTGTGCTGGCTGTGGCATGAGCAGCCTAAAGTGCCCACGTGCACCAGTGGTGTTCTGGTGATGCTCAGTGCTCATGTTCCAGTGGTGCTCAGTGGTGGTGTTACGGTGGTGCTCTGCACTAGTGCATGAGCTCGTGGGTGTCTGAGGCCCCAGCAACCTCCTCAGCACTGCCCACGTGACAGTTCTGTTCCAGTGTCTCTTTCTGGTGAAGAACGATGGTGATAACCCTGCCAGCTGTGCGGATGCACGCCAGAGTGAACACCAAAAGTGGCGGTGTGCAGGATCCCTGCGGGATGTTCCTGCCACGTGTGTCTCTGCCTACTTTGCAAGTGCTGTAGTGGACCCTGGACCTTGTGCTGTCCATTTCACATCCCCAAGGGGCAAACCCCTAAATCCAGGCATGGCTGACAGCAGGGCTTGGCACTTCATGTTCCCAGGAAAAGCGTTTTCCCCCATGGCTGCTGTACAATCCGGAAGGAGAATCATCCTATTTTTTAATCTTTTTCTCTGATTGTGGGAGCACTGCAGCCGGCTGAGGCCCCCTCCCCCTCTGGCGAGGCAGTGGGGATTGGATCTGACGATACGGAGTGTGCATGCTGAGAGTGAATCCATTTTCTCTCCTCCATCTCCTCAGAATAAATTAGAATTTGCCTGATTTAATAAAATGGCTTCATCTCTCTGCCATCTTTCCTATCTCCCATGAGTTTCATCCCCACCCCCACTGCAAAAGAATAGATCTCGCCTCTCTGGGGTTCTGTTTGGGGCCAGCAGTACGCTGTGTGGGGTTAGTCAGCACTGCACGCTCCGCCTGCCCGAGGCTCTGGCCAGGACAGCACAGGATTTGTCCCTGTGTCTCCATTTCCTTATTGTCCAAGGCGGTGGCTGTAATTGCTGTTGAGGTCAGTGTAATTTACTGTCCATCTGTCATAAACCTGCCCTCGCCAGGGATGTGACTGCCATGCAGAGTGTTTGGGGACAGTGAGGGGCTGGGGACAGGAATTATGCAGCCCAGATTTGCCCCAGTGCCATGCTCTGTAAGTAGCATGTGTGTGTGTGAGTGCGTGGAGCAGGGCTGAGCGCTGCTGCAGACCCCAAGGAGGGGTTATTGTCCAAATTTGGGTGGTTTCATTACAGCCAAACCTTTTTCTCTCGCCTGGATCTGGTGGATTAATTCCTGTGTCCTAGGCTGATTTTTTCCCTTCCATTCTGACACTAATTGCACCAGGCGCGTTGGGAACAGCGGCTGCTGAGCGGTACCAGCTAAATGTTAAGAAAGGTTTTAAAAACAGACTGAACTCTTCCTTAATGAGGCTCAATCGTGCTCTCCTCCGGGTGGTTTTGTTTTGCTGATCCGTCAGTTTTTCGAGGATTTAATTGCACTTTTTTCATATTAGTCTTTGAAATGGGGCTAAGCAGCTTTCTGTAAAATGCAGCAGAAAAAGGAGAGATGCTTCCCTGTTTTCTTTCTTTGCTTTCATCACTCCAGGATTGTCATCTGCCACTGGCACCTGGGACCCCACAGTAGTAAAGAATAAAACACGAGTACAAGTGAAGGACAGGCTGCATTGCTGTGGCAGCCCCACAACTGGAAACCCTTGCTGGTGGTCCCCTTTGCCTCCCAGCTCCTCCAACTGTCCCCAACTGGGTCACTGCTCTTGCTAATCCTGGAAGACCTTCCTAATGCTGGGTTTGAAGGGAGAAGTAGGAGGCAAAGGCTGAACTGGCTTGTCCAATGTAGCTCATTTCCTGCAGAAATGACACAAAAATGAGTCAGAACCAAGCAGGGCTGCGACTAATGGTCGTAGCCTCCTAGAGCAGTGGAGCTTGGCAGAGCCTCTGGAGGCCTCTGAGCCTAGGCCCTGCTCAGAGGCAGGCTGGCCAGGGGTCTGAAGCGTCTCCAGGGATGAAGATCACCCCCAGCCTCTCTGAGTTGCAGTGTCCAGCTGCTCCAGTGCGGGGAGTCCAGGGCAGGGGATGCCAAACGAATGATGTTGGGATGGGAGGAGGCAGGAGAGAGCAGGCGGATGTATCCGTGAGGCTGTTATCTTTATGACATAGAGAAAATGTGTTTGAAGCAGTCATCATGGAATTCTTAATGGCTTCACTTCCTCATGCTCTCCTCACGGGACAGGTTGCATAGCGGGCAGGGCTCCCGGGGCTGCGCAAGCACCGCCCCGCCACACACTGCTTTTAACCAGTGCTTTGTTTTGCAGAGATGCACAAAGCTGCTGCTGCGGATTTTCCCAGGATGCTGATGAACAGAGCAGTGAGAGCTCCAAGCCACCTATCAGTGACTCTCCTTCCTTAGACTGCAATTTATTTTCACTTCTCTTTGCAATTATGTTTCTTTTTTTTCCGCTATTCCTTCCTTTCCTCTAGCTTTGTTTCTTTTCCTCTTTCTTCTTTTTTCATGTTTATCCTTTAAATATTTCAGTCTCTTATTTCTAGTCTCAGCCTAACAAAGCCTGTTTTCTTTTCTTGTTCTGATGTGTGCCTGCCTCCCTGTGAGCTCCCAGCACACCTCTCATGAGGATGTAAAATCTAAGAACCAGATCTTTGAGATTTCAAAATAAAATAAAAGTAAACTCTGCTTTAAAAACACTTTAGCAGGAAAGCCAGGCTAATTGTAAATCAATGAGTCTTAAAATGCAGCATTGATCTCCAGTTAGAAGTTTGAAGGGGAAAGCAGTAATTACTGTACTGAAGGTAGATTTTTTTTCTCTTAGCAAGTTCTGGGCAGAAGGAAGGCTCATTAGGGCAGCACTTCAGAATCTGAGTAATTAGTTTAAAAAGTACTTTTGTGGTGTTATTCCCATGGCTAGAAATTACTGGAGTCTTCACAGATTTATAGTTCTGATCTGATAAGATTTGATTTATTATTGTGTTTGGTGGGGAAGATCCTTCCTACACAGTCACCTGGCTGAAGATCCAGAGTGGGGATCAGGCCAGAAAGGATTGCTGAGGGCGTGTGGGGCCTCTCACCGACTGGGGAACCCCAGCCCTGTAGGATGGGATTTGAGCTCTCTGTGAACATGCGCTGGCCAGTACCCCAAAAGAAGACAGAGCAGGCATCTGGGAATCAGAGCAGAGGCTCTTACTCCTTGTGAAAGTCACTGGCCTCCTGTCCAGTTGTCTGCAAGTCCCTTCTTGCTCATGGGGGAAATGGCTCAGATCTCTCACTCTTCGTCCTACCATCACCAGCTCTGTGCCATTTCGTTGGGCCATCCCCTGTGCCACCCTCCTCAGGAAAGCAGCACTGGTCTGCCAGGAGTGTCAGGCTCACATAAGCCCATGGCATTTCTCCATGCGTTTTCCGGCTAATTTCTCCCATGAGCAGTGTAAGCCTGCTCTCCTTTTCCAGGCTGAGGCGGAGGAAGTGGCTGCAAGCACCATCTGGGATGTGGGTGCAGCCTCATGTGACATGGTCTGGGTTTGCTGTGGAAGGTGAGATAGGGCAGAAGTATCCAGGGCTTGTTGTTCCCTGATAGAACTGCCAATGTGGGGAGCTGACCCTGGAATTAGCATTAATCCATGTGCAGGAAGGCTCTGTGGCTTGGCTGGTGAGCCCACCTGTCCTTGGGGAACAGGTTTGTGCTCCTGCCAATCTCCCCAGCGTGTTAAATCAGGATAGTTGCAGTCTAACTTGTCAATCCCACACCTCTGGCTGTGGCTGTTCCTACTCGCCAGACTCGATAAATATTTTCACAGAAATGATTCAGTTTGCGGGGGCTGTCATAGATCTGATTCTGCAGTGAAGGAAAGGGGAAGGTCTCTGGAGGCAGAAAACCCTTGTGTGGCAGAAAGCCTGCTGGGAAGTCAGCTCAAGAAGAATTAGAAACCCTTTAAATAAATGCTTACTTGACATGACTCTGTCTCCCCCAGTCTAACAAGCAGGGAAGCGAATGGCAGCCGCTGGCCAGAAATTGATTGCATTAATTGATATGCCAATAAGAGAGCTTGTTACATCCACCATTGGTTAGGAGGCCGGCTAACAAGTCCCGCTGATCAATGGAACCAATAAAGATTTCATCCATTAATGAGCAACATGGTAATTAATGTTATCCATAAACCAATTAGCCTGGGTAGCTAATGTGCTGGTTAGCACAGTGAGTGGTGGAGCCGTGGGTGGGCACAGGCTGGCTGGTGCACAGGGGACATCACCTTCCCTGTACAAAGGAGACATCATCACCTTCCCAGTGTGGAGGGTTCATCACCTCTCCAGTGTGGCCATGGGGCTTGGAGCAACAGCTAGCTCACTTTGGGCCTCCCAAAGCAGGGAGCGGGGAGGGTGGCTGGTGGGATAGGTCATATTGCTGAAAAGGGACTTGCTTCTCTAGATTTTCAAGGCACTTTCGATTATTTCTTTCACTTTTTGGAACCTTAGCATAAGACACGGGCATCTTTCCCAATTCTTCTATATTTTTGGAAATGCGCAGTTTTCCGTAACTTGTGTCTCATGGTGTAAGGCAGCATTTGGGTTCTTGCTCTGTCCTTGGGAAGCTGCCGGAACTCCTCCACCCGCCATCAACCGCGGATGCTGCTGTGCACAGCTCGGCATTGGGCTTTCCCCACACTGCCCGTACCAGTAACGGTGTTAACACAGGTAACGTAGCATGTAGGTTGAAAGCTGCTGCCTAAATCCACTTGCCAGGGGCTTGTCCCACGTGCCACCACCACTGTGGCATCAGGACTGCCCATAGGGATCAGGATAGAAGGTGCGGGAGCAGCCCCAGGCCCTGGGCAGCATCAGTCCCACAGGCTCCACCATGGAGTTACCTTGGATTGTTGGATATTGACCCTGGGAGACCCCTTGTGGATTCCCTAATTGAAAATTAATACTGGATCAATGCCACGGGCAATTTGCATATTGATCATAAACAACTTTGAAGGCACCAAGTGTGTGTTGAATCAATAGTGCTCTCGAGCAGGCTGCAGGGAGAATGTCCCCGTGCCGTGCACCTCAGAGGTTTGTGCTGGTGAAGGCAGTGGAGGTGCTGGGGCAGGGATGGTTTGTGTCAGACTGGAGTCCCAGCATGGAGTTCACAGCCTTTTGCTGTGGTTCCCTATGGAAGGGGAAGGAGGGGAAGGGCTGTTTGTTTGCTTATTTTGAACCAAATGGCTGCAGCCCACGGACATCGCAGGGAGCTGGGAACATCACTCTGTCCTGGGCACACAGCCCTCCCTCCACACCTGCCTCATCCAGCCTGACACTTTCAGTAGAGGTTTCAATAGAGGTTTCCAAAAGCAGAGGTGCTGTTTTTCTGACGACGCCAGAAGGGAACTCCGCAGCGATTTTTCCCTGGCATTTTCATCTTACTGTTGCTCCATGAAGGTGGTGTTTAGACCCTTCTCTGTCTGCTCAGGACTTTCACGGGTTATTTCAGAATGGGTTTGGGCTAAAGGGAACAAATACTTTATATCAAAATAAAATAAAACTCCCAAAACTTAATCTGAAAATCTATAACTCATCCTTGGAAGGCTCTGACACAGAGGAGTTCCTTTGTGCAGGGAGATAAAGCATGTGGACAGGCACTGCATCACCTGCCCCTCGGCATGTGTGCGGCACAAGGCAGCGGCAAAGACGTGTCAGGGGAACCGCCTCTGGTCTGGCCATAGACAGAGCATAGGGAGCAGAGAGAGGGCAGAACTGGAAACCAGCATCCCAAAGTTGCCGCTTATTTTAGGAGCAGCCGGCTGCTCCAGGAAGTCGCTGTGCATCTGATTAGCACGTTACGGGGCTTTCATTGACTCAGCCACGCTGTGCTGATGAACTGAGGCTGGGGACAAGCGCCTGTAATTGAGAGAAATAAATTCTTATCACAGGCCTCTGCTGGAGTCACCACCTGTGCGTGCGCCTTGCTCCAGGTTCCAGGAGTGGATCCAGTCCCCGGAGTGCCTGGTGTGCCCTTGTTAGTGGGAAGGAGCCGGACTCAGCGGCTGCAGACACCAAGCACCATCCCGGAGTGGCTGAAAGGCTTGTCCGCCCAGTCCACTGGCATGGCCCACCTGCTGCTACCTCTCTGCTTGGCCACAGGCCAGTAGCTTGGGAGCCATCCGTACCCTCACGTGTCTCCCTGGGAGCTGTTCTGTGCTCTTCCCTTTTTCTTGATCCTCTGTGTTTCAGTTGGGAGCTGGAGCAGCCATTCTCCATTGTTGCCTGAGATTTGATGACAAGGGGAGGATCCTTCCTTGATGTGTGTCAGGAGACATGGGCGTCACAGGGGAAAGGGTTTTGTGATGCTGCAAAAAAAAAGAATGACAGTATAGCTTCCTTGAAAAGAAACCTATCAGCTGTTTTAAATTAAAAGGAAAAAAAAAAGTCCAGGGTCATCAGGGCCCTGCAGCTCATTGGTGTGAGGCCGCGGTGGGCAGTCCTGTCCCCACTGCAGTGGGGCTGTGCTCGGGTTCCCTTGGCTGCTTGCAGTCGCTGTAATTTGGCCCATTCTCGGGGCTGTGGACAGGCTGCCTCCGTGAGTGCGTGCGGCAGTGGGGAGGTGAGTGGGAAGGCTTCACTTGACATTCCCTGACCTCCCCAGTGCAGCTGAGTGCTGGAGAGCCAGAGCTGAGATTGCAGTCGCTTTCAATTACCTGAAACCAAGAGAGGTGGAGGAAAAGAGGCTGTTGGCTCCAGAAAGCTGAAGTCACTGCTGCTGAAAGCTCGTTAGTACAAGGGGAAAAGCAATTACTGATGTTTAGCCAGTGCCACTAACCCAAACACCAAGAGGAACAACCCAGGCCAGGCCGTGGCCATCCCTGCCATGTGGGGTGATGTGGGACCCCTCAAGCATGTCCTCGAGGACAGCTCCATAGCTGTGGAGGTGTCTCCCCTCCCTATTCTCCTCAGCAGGTGTGCAAGAGCTCACCTGTGTAACCTGCTCCCTCTTCTGCACCAACCCAAGTGGTGGCTGGTATCAGAGAGCTTTGAGGGTTCTGGCAGAGGGACCAGCAGAGTGGTGCTGGCAGGGGACTGAAGACTGCAGGCTGTCAACTGACAGGACTGGAAGTAGGGCTCTGTCTTTGAGGGGCTGCCTCGCTACCATGGCCCATGTTCTTCAGCAGAGAAGTAAGACCATGGCCATTCACATCAAGAACTTTGGTACTGCAGTTCTACCAGGCTGCTTTTTCTCCCTGGTGAACCTGCACAGGTGTTGCCCTTCTGGTACCAAAGTGTCTGTCCAGCAGTGTATTTGGACAGGGCAAATACACTGCTGGGTGTATTTGCCCTGTCCTTCTCAGGGCTCCTGGAGATGCTCAGCTCCTAACTCTGAAGTCCCCTTAAAAGCCTAAAGGCTCTCTGCAGACATGACTTTGGTTGCCACTGCAGTGGCCCCTGATGCTGGTAGCGTCTCTGCTGGCTCCCTCCCACCTTCCTTATACTCACACAATCATTTAAGTTGGAAAAGATCTCTGAGGTCATTGAGTCCAACCTTTGACCAATCACCGCCTTGTCAACTAGACTATAGCACTGAGTGTCACATCCAGTCATTTCCTTGACCCACTTTGGTTCAGAGCAGCAGCACATCCCAGGGTGATCCTCTTCTTACTGTACATATTATGTATGGCCATTTTTATTTCCTGTGTTTGGACATATTGTTACTTGCTAGAAATAAGCTCCAGGAAGATCCCTGGCACTGGGATCTAGTCAAGAGTAAACCAACCAGACCATGGATGTCAGACCCTCTAAGACTCACCCCACGTACAAACCATGCTTAGGGATGTTCACTTAGAACTGTTGGTCTTTTTTTCATGTTCTTTGTAACAAAAAACTTGCCTCACTGGGAACCAGAAGGAACAATTTGCCGTGGACGCTGTACCCGGCTGTAGACCTGCTCCCGTGCCCTGGATCAGCCCCACCAGTCCCCCCCCCGCCCCATGTCTGTGTCGGGAACTTCTGGTACCGCGGGCTGTGGGACTATTTTAATTGTCCGTAAACCAGGGCACTGCAATTACGGCTTTCCCAAGGTTTTAGCTGAGCTTAAAAGAACTCCAAACGTGCTGAGATTGGGAAACAGTTGGGGAGGGGGAGAAAGAGGGTCAGCAAGACATTAATTAACTTTTCCTTGGAGCAATACCATGGAAAAGGAGAACAGAGTAGGAGTTTTAGGAGTTGTGTATTTTTACAAAAACTAAGCAGAAAGAGGACATTTTAGTGTTTCATTTAAGTGTGGTTTGTGATGATGATGGGTTAAGGTTGTTGGGAGCTCTCCTGTGCATATTCAGCCCCTAAGACTAAGCATGAATTAATTATAGCTCATTTTTGTTATCGTTACAGTGTTCTCAAGATGTACCGTGTTGCGAAGTTGCTAAAGTTGGCTATTAACTTCAGCTTGGCATCGGCAGTGGTTTTGTTTGTGGATCTCTACAGTTTTTCTGAAGTGAGCCTATTCCCAGTGAGCACAAAGCATCTCTTGCTCTGCTGGCACGGTCTGCTGAGCGCCTGCAGTGCTCTGCTTCCAAGGACCAAGTGAAAGGATAAGGGGAAACGGCCTCAAGTTGTGCTGGGGAGCTTTAGGTCCTGTATTGGGAAAATTCCTTCTTGGAAAGGGTTGTCCAGCCCTGGCACAGGCTACCCATGGCAGTGGCAGAGTCACCATCTCTGGCAGGATTTAAAACCCATGGGGACATGGGTCAGCGGAAGCCTTGACAGTGCTGGAGGAACAGTGGGACTCAGAGATCTTAGAGAGCTTTTCCAGCCCAAATGGTTCCATGATTCTATAAAACCTGCCGTTGTCTGCCCAAGCAGTTCCACCATGTGTCTTTAGTAGAAGGCCAGAGCTGCCATTGGTCCCTTCCCTTAGCAAGCGGGGCTGGGCACTCATCCCCTGGGTGCCTTTGCTGCTCTCCTGTCTGGCCCCCTCTGCCACCCATCTCCTCCATTCTCTTCCTCCTGCAGGTCTCCTTTGTCTCTGGACCCTTGTCCCGCAGGTTTCTGTGTGGAGAGCACTCTGTCCTCACCCTGCAGACCTGGAGCTGGAGCTGGAGCTGGGCTCTTTTGTTTTGCTGTTTGAGCTGTGTTTGTGGTTTTGCATGCATCTCCTTTCCAGCTGATTCCAGTTTGGAGCTAGGTTAAACTGTGCAAAATACTGTTTAAAAGAAAAAGAGAAAGGAACTTGTCAAGATGCATTTGTTAGATCACGTTTAAAATGAAACAGAATTGAAGGTAGTTTTTGTCCGAGAAAGGGGAGGCTGAAAAGCCGTCAAGCCGCAGGAGAAAGCCCCTCCTTTGTTGTCCTCCTGACATTGAAGTGTAATTTTTCATGGTTATTTGGACTGGAAAATGGGGGGAAAGGAGAGATAGGCTTGCGATTATTTCCCATAAATGACAACACAATCACATCACGCTCCACTACAAACATGCTCAAGGAATTTGCCTTTTTTTTTATATTTCATGTGTGAAAATAACAGCAACCTTTCTAGTCCTGCTGAAATTAAAGGGGGTAAGTCCCTGTAGGGTTTCATTGGCTTAAAATATAGCCCAGTTTGCAAAAAACACAGACAGCCTTATTCCCAGGGACAGGGAGAATGGCAGTGCCCTCCCAAGGAAGGGGTTCTTCGTTGTGCATGCTCCATTCCTGGGCATGTTCAAGGCCAAGTTTGATGGGGCTTGAAGCAAACTCACCTAGGGGCAGGTGTCCCTTCCCATGGCAGGGGGTTGGAACAAAATGGTCATGAAGGTCCCTCCGAAGCCAGAACAATTCTGTGACTCTCTGATGTCTTTGTCAGCTGAGCACGCCATAGTCAGCAGCTTCTGTTTGTCAGTGAAAGCAGCAGAGATTCTCTGGCCATGCTCTGGTGTGAAGCTGTCTGGGAAATAGGTGTCATTAAACCAAGGTACACATATTCTTTTCCTGCAGCCCTTTTGTCAGGTGGGACGCACCCACCAGCTTAGCATCCAGGCTGGAGCTCCGTGGCATTCCTCCTGTAACCTTGCCTAGTGCTGCCCTTGCACTGCTTGCAGTCCCGCTTTTCCTTTCAGGAAAACAGTAGGAATGAACAAGGAGATGTAGCGTAATCCGGTTAGGAACTGGCACAGATGGTATCGCAGCACATACATGCATCCGGAGCGGGAGCTGAGGTCAGACCCCTATCTGGGCTCTACCTCTGCTGTTACCACAGCAGAGTGCACTGGGCCCGTGGGCATGGTGTGAGGTGGGACTGCCCTCCCTGTGCTTCTTGGTGACCTTTCTGAGTCATCTGCACCAGGCCCTGCACGGTGACCCTGGCACAGCTCGGGGGCAGCTGAGCTCATCCCTGGTTTCCAGGATGTAGGAGGGCATCGGCCTCGTGTGGACCTCCCTTCTTCTCCATAGGAACCCAAACCTGTGTGCCCTGGGGGCCTCACGTTTAAAGTAGTTGAAAGCAGTTGAACTTAGGGCTGGGTGGTGGGAGCCGCCGGTGGGGCAGCCCCTCGCCAGCCGGCAGCACAGGCAGCGCCGGCGCATGGGTCTGTGCCCGCGGCCGGCTGTGCACAGCCAACCCCCTCACCTCCCCAGCAGCCACGGCGTGCAGCAGTCAGCCAGGGCTCAGTCCTGTCTTCCGGCTTTTTTGGCTACTTATCCTGAAAAAAGGAACATCAGAGATTCTTTTTGTTCCAAAGGAGAGACCCTGTGTACAATTAAAACTTGTTTCTGGTAAACCTCATTCCAGGAAAGATGAGCTTTTAACAAAAGGCTTTTGACAGCTCCAGGGTATTTCATTTTTTTAATGCCGAATGAAAAATCAATACATTTTTCTAGGTTATACATATTCAGAACAGGCTTGATATTTCCATTATAATGGAAAATGGGTGTCTGCACATCTCGCCTGTCAGAGCTGCACCGCCACATTTTCCAAGCCACTGCTAAATATTTCAAACCTGATTTGATTGTGGTTCATGACAGCTAATGTTTCTCAGCTCTCGAGCCTGCCGGAGGGTGGAGAGGCAGCGCACGCTCTTTCTTTCCCATGCCTACATTTCCGCCACCCCAGAAATGCCCTCTGTCCCTTCAGATAAGAGATCTGGGTTTCTTAAGGAAAACCTGGCTGAGAGAAAGAGAGGTGAGAGGTCTTGGGCTACTCAGGCTGGTCTGGATCCCATCAGCATTTGCTGACTTCTCCAGCTCTCAAACTTCCTGAGTTTGGAAAGGGACAGGTCTCAGTGGTGCTGGTCCTGTGCGATGGCATGCAGCAATTTGGGTACATTTTGGTGTGTGATTGAGTCAGAGGTTCTCTGCCCTCTGCAGAAGTCCGATACTTGTGATTTCCAGACTCTTCTCCTGCTCTTCCTCCTCCCCCCGCCATACCCACCATCCCCGCTTAGTGAATGGTTTAATTTTAAATTAAAAGGAAATACTGCTGTCTAAAATGATTTATTCATGAAGGAAGCAAAGACTCTGCCTAGGATTTTGCATGGGGCAGGTGGGTTGAGATGGTAGAGCAGCTCCTTTGGCTCCAGGGGCTACACTTGCTTGCTCTCAGTGTTGACCTGAGCCCTGGCAGTTAGAAAATTCCTTTTAAAAGTTATTAATAAAGCACCATGGACTCAGGGATGGAGCTATGGCATGGGAACATGCACACAGTGTGTGCTGTTTGGATTTCCAGGGAATATGATTCCCCCATACAAATCCCACAGCCAGCAACAGCTCCTGCACCTCTGAAGTCCCAACAGCATGTGCAGCTTTGGGGAGGAGGGGGTCAGGTGGTAGCGAAAAGGTCACGGTGGTTTGAAAATAAATTCCCTGTGTCTTGCTGACCGCTGCTCGTTCAGCCTCAGGAACTGGTCTTGGGATCATCTGCACACTCCGCTGCAGGTGGGTCCTGTGAGCCGATACAGGAGGACGGTGGTGGGCTCTGGTCGTGTGCAGCACATCACCAGTTTGCAGACACTGGCAATGGAAGCTTCTTGTGTGCAGTGGATTGAGGGGAGGAGCAGACCTTTCTCTATCAGATGTGCTTCTGGCCTTGTTCTCACAGAGGGATGCCCCAAAGGAGCACAGGGGATGGATGGTTGGGTGCCTTCACACGGGTGTTTGTTTTCCTGACCTGCACTGCACCATGCAGCTGCCGCGGTGGCTGAACAACCATGGAGTGGTCTTCAGAGAGTGTGCCTGCAGACCTTTCAGGAGCAGGAGCTTTGCTGCTTTTACTGTCAGTGCTGAGGTCTGCTTGGCAGAAGCTGGGTCAGGCATGGGTGTGAGTGTTGGAGGCAAGTTCTCAGCGGGTCAGAGCCTGCTGCAGTGCACAGAGCCAGCTCAGGGGTGGCTCTCCCCACCATCCCCGGGCTCAGTGGGAACACCAGCGGCTGCACCACAGGCCAGACCAGGCACGGTGAGGAGAGCCGCCTCAGCCTTCCAGAGTAGTCTGCTGGAAGGGGATCACGAGGCAAATGTAGTTAACACTTCCCCTTCCCCAGGGCTCTGTGCCAGAGGCCCTGGCAGCAAGGAGCTGAGCAGAGCTAGTACCAGCACCTACCCAAGCTGGTTTGGAGCCTCCCTGGATAGATATGTTAGACTCTGCTCCCTTCCCATCCTGCTTTACAAAAATTGCTTTTCTGAAAAAAACCAGCTCGATGTGGAGCAGGAGGAGGGTTCAGAGCTGGATCTGCTGCCTGCCTTCTGCCCAGCATAGTGTGTTGAGCCAGGAACAGTTTGTGTCCTCAGAGAGGAGTGTTCCTGGGGCAGGGGCTGTGGAATGCTCAGTGCCAGAGATGTGAGGGCTCAGTCCAGGCTGGTGGTGGATGGACAAGAGGAGCTACGGCCCTGGCTGTGCTGGGGACTTGCTGTTGTAGCCTTGTTTTTAATAATTTTCTCCCGTTATTGGTATTCATAGCTCACATTTTTCCGGTTACTGTCAGCCTGGGCTTTCATCCATTTTAAAGAGCTATTTTTTCCCTTGTTGATGATGATGATGGTGTAAAGACAGATGGTGTAACTGCTTATGAATGTCCTATTTTATTCCCCTCGAACCAGACAGCACACTGGAAGACGTGTATTATTTCCACATGCTCAGGTTAGAGCCCAGACAGCGGCTGAGCCTGGCTCGCCCTTCCTCGTCCTCCCATGCCGATGCTGACACCTCCGGGTCGCAGCCGGGAGTGCCGCTGTGCCAGGCGCCCTTTGTTGTTCAGCCAGGCCGGGGGCTGTGGGCCGGGGCCAGGGCAGTGGGTGATGGTCTGTGGGTGATGAGCGATGGGTGACGGGCTGCAGGCCACGGGCTTCACCCTGTCCAGGGGAGCCGCGGAGCACCTTAGCCAGCAGAGAATGGTTAAAATGATGATTTAAATAAAATGTAGAAACCCATTAACAAAGGTTTTTAATAAAACCAGCCAAAATCTGCTTCTACAGCAGCTGCCCCAGCCGAAGGGACACTCCTGCCCTGCATGAAGCAGTTTGAAGGCTCCAGGGTGGTACAGTTGGGGTGGGGATGGTTTGTTGTGTTTTTTCCCTAGAGTGGGTAAAAGATTGGAATTTTAATTTCTGAAATGTGAATCCAGCTGCTGATTTCACAGCCCTTCTCCCAGCAAACTTGAGCACTTGGCTCACATGGCAGACTGCCCATCTCACCCCTCCATCAGTGATACGTGTTTTTCTACATGTTGGATGCCTTCGTCAGTGCTGCCACCCATCTCCCCTCTCACTCCCAGTCTAGGCTGTCATATCCTCAAAGGGCACTGCTGAGTATCTGCAAACTGCTAATATATATTTTTAATCTGAATTTCTAGCCCTGTCTTTGTTAGGAGGAGGATAGGGGTTAGTGCTTGAACCAGTTAGGTAGTTCAGGTAAACATCAGACTAGTGTGGGATCACGGGGTTTACCATGACCAGATAAGGTGAGTTAAAATTGTAAACTATCCTGCCTAAAAATGGATATAATGGCCTAAAAGTGCCCTTTAGCCCAGTGGTGGGGTAACTGCTGTCAGTTACAGGGACTGTACATTAATACCCATTATAGTGCGTGATAATATGGCTGTTGCACCTTCGTGTAAGGGGTCTGGCAGCTGCAGCACTCTCACTCCCACTGTCCCACCTGACAAGGTGCTTGGAGTGAGACTTTACCCACACCAGGTCGACACGCTCTGTGCCCGTGCTGTTTTTATGAGCAGGACCGTGACGCTCTGTGTTTTGTTCTGAGCTTTCAGCACTTCACCAAGTGTTTCCTTCGTGCTTTTGCGCCTGCGAGGTGCTGCCCGGGTTTGCAGGCTTTTCCCCTGACTGGGATGAAGGCAGGATGCCAGTATGTTCCTTCGGTGCCTCATGTCTGGGCTCTGGCTGCAGCAGACCAAGCTGCCCTCAGCTTGGTCTGAGCAGGAGAGATGTCATGTGTCTGCAGTGGACTGAACCTGGCTCGCATCTTGGTGACCAAGGTCAGTACTTTGGCCACTGGGGCCGAAGAGCTTGCGATGGGGATGAGGAGGAAGGATGGAGGCTGAAAGTCAGTCCCTGATGCTTCTGTAATCCCTGATGTGGCTGGGTAGAACTTCTTGTGCAGACAACCATGTCACTGTACATGACTCCTCAGGAGGCCTCAGTAGCTCGAGGTGATAAAAGTAGGCGAGGTTCTTCACTTTGTCTTCATCTCTCACTTCTTTCCTCTACAGTTTCTGTCTTGACCAATTGGCAGTTGTGTTGGGAGAGCACTGGGTGATGCTGATGCCTGCCACCCAACACTTGTGCACAGCCCTGGCTGTTGCTCTCAGCCATTGGCAGGTACCTACTCTTCTGTTCTGCCTTCCATGTCTGTATGACACTTTCTGCTTGTCTTGTTTCAGAAGAACCCACTGAAGATGTGGAAGGGCCCAATGAAACAGCTGGCGATGCTGAGGAGCCTGCTAAGGAGCAAGAGAGTGGAGGGGACAAGGACCAGAGTAAATGGACAGGTATGATTCTGCGATATTGCAGAGGTGGTGTTTGGTCCCTCATTGTCTTTAAATCCAGGAAAGGAAGGTGGGAAGAACAGTGATCCAGAAAACCCTTTTTAACTGACCACAACGTGGCAGTGTCAGTGTCACACATATGTTGTCCTCTGTGAAGGCTTTGGGTGTAGTTTCTTGACGTACTCAGTAGTTTGAGTTGTGGTGCGTCATGCGTGCCCCCTCTAAGCCCCAGGCTGGTGCTGGGCCATGGGCGCTCTGGGACCGGATGCGGGCAGTGGGGATCAGCAGCTGGGAGAGAAGGGAGAAGGGAATGACCCCTTCTAGCAGCAGCCAGCACATGGTTATATGAAGCATATCATTTGATGATTCTACAATTGTCCCACTCTGGAGACGGCCATCTTCCACCATCAGCTGGCCTTTGCTGACCACTTCAATCTGGGTGCAGAACCCGAGGTGCTGAAGGTGACTTCATTTTCCTTGGCCCGGGACAGAACAGTTCTGGCTCCAGGTCCCATTTGGTTGGCAGGCTCAGTGTTGGTCGGTGCAATGCCTCAGTCTGCTCAAAGACCCTTCTTCCAGGCAGCCTTCTCCTGCTGTGTTCATGGTTGCCTCTTGGTGAGCCCCAGACAAAGATATTTTGTCTTACATTGTCTTTCCAAAATGGAATGGGATATTTCACCTCTACAGTTACAATCTCTGCCCATCTCAGTCTCAGTCAATGGAAGACGTGTCCTAACCGGTGGAGAGAGCAAGCTGGGCCTTGCAGTCTGTTGAAGTTCATGATCTCAGTATAGGGCTGCACTCACTGATGTTGCTCTGTGTGTTCCTCCCCGTCACAGACCGATTCTTAACCCAGAAATGCAATTTTGCTTGGCTGTAGGTGTTTTTAGTATCAATTCATTGTGTGGGATTGTGTGATCCTGAGCACAACCGTTTTGTGAAGTGTCACAGAAAGAGGTAAGTATTGTTTATTGATTGAATCTCATCAGGGGCAAATAGGGCCCTTTGCCCAAACCTGAAGCACTTAAAAAGGCTGATCTATGTGAAAAGATTATAGCTCAAAATATGGAATGAAAAATGAGGAGCCTGCTTTTTAAACCCTTTTCTATCCAGAAACTAAATTTGGAGGGGTTAATTTCTTCACCCTGCCAGTGAAATTCCTAACCCGATGTTTGTCAGCCAAGGAGCAGATCAGAAATGGGACAGCTCCATGGGGTCTGCCAAGGGAACTGTGTGGGTAGGATACAGAGCGGATGTGTGAGCCCACAGAGCGCGGGACCAACCTTGTGCAAGCCAAGGTGTGTGTGATGTGCTGGCGCTGAACTCAGGCCCTGCTTCCAAACGCTAACACCACCACCCTGAACCTTAAAGCAAGATAGTGTTACCAAGTGTTGCTGTCCAGCAGGTGTGCTCTGCTGGCACCTGATTGTGTTTCTGCGTTCGTTCTTGAGGAACATGGCTGTGTTGACAGGTCCTCCATGGGAAGCAATAGAAACTGGGCCAGGTTATTCCTGACAGCCCCAGAAGAGAAATGTACAGGGACATGAAAACCCAATACGAGTGGAGTTGTGGGCAGGGAGGGGAGCAGGCAGTACTGGGAAGTTCTCCTTGGAGGAGGAGGAGGGAGTTGGTGGCACAGAGCTGGTCTGCCCTCAGCAGCAGGGTAAGGCTGTGACCACAGTGTCACAAAGCTAAAGAGCACAAAGCCTTTTTTGCATTCACCTTCACTGAGCAGAGCAGCACAGCCCATGTCAGCAGCACGCTGGGGAGAGCCTGTCCCCCAGCTACCAGGGAATGGGCTGCAGAGCACTTGGTGATGCTGACCGTTGTCCCTGACCTGCTGTGCCGTACCTGCGTGTTGGGAGACAGTGCCTGGAGCATCTCAAACCTGCCAGCTGCTCTCTCTTGTGCTGTGCTGAGGAGAGGGGAGATGTGGCAAGGGACAGATACAGGGCTTGTCCCTGACCAAAGGAGTGGCTGGGGAACTGCACACCTGCCAGCTCTGTTTGCCCCAGATTTTCCCGGGAATTGACCAAACAACTGCTTGTAAGTGCTGATGGGAAGATAATGAGATGAGGAACAGTTGACACAGATTTGTCAAGAACAAATCATGTCAGCACGACCCAATTTCCCTTCATATGAAGAAGGTCCTGTTTGGAGTCAGTGTCTCCTTGGAAAGGCTTTCGATGCCACTTTTCAGGACAGACTGAAATGACGCACAGACATTGTGGTGTCCGTGACGATATTGTGTCATTGGTGGGTTTCATTAGTACTGGAAAGCTCTCCATTCCTGAGCTGGGATGTTGGGGAGGCTGGGGAGCAATTTCAGAAAGCCCAAACAGCAGGAAGGACCCAGAACAGAGTAACATCAGTCAGGAGGAGAAAATGGAATAAACAGGCTTATTTGACTCAGGAAAAGACAAAAGAGGAGGACAAGATAAGTCTTGTGGATGAAATGCTTCTGAAAGGAAGGAAATAATTTGTTCTCCATGTTGAGGATACAGACAACAAGACACAAAGGTCTTAAATTGAAGGGAGAAAGACTGATGTGAGATAATAAATTTTAAAAGGTCCTCCTGTACCTGTATGGCCTGTGAAGCACTGGAGTGGGTGTTCTGGGAAGGTTCCTCAGAGGTCTTTCAAGAAGATTAGAGGAGCTGCTGTCAGGAATGAGGCAGGCTCAGTCTATCCTGCTTTCGATGGACTGGCTGACCTTCGTAGGAGCCTCTGGGCCAGGCAACACTCTGAAGACGGAGACAGAGGCAGGAGAGGTGTGGGCTGAAAGTCGGTGATGGGGCATGTGAAACGGGAGGGGACAGACCCTTTTGCTACTCACCACCGGCAGTTTGATCGTTGCGTTCCTCAGCAATTTACTCCCCTTTGTGCTTTGCTTTCCCCACAGCGCACAGGGGACTTCTTTCACTTTCTTAAAGGTTTGCGAAATCTGTAACAAGGCACTGAGTTCCTTTGCCCATCTCCCTGCCCCAACTCAGGGCTGAGAGTCGGCACCACGGTGGGTGCAGTCCAGGCACAGCCTGTGCTGGGGTCAGTGTCAGCACCAAGGGGAAAACTTCTGTTTTCATTATAAACTTGTCAGAATGTCTCAACTGCAAAATAAATGTATTGATTTGTTCTTTGTATTTATTTTAAAATGGAATAATGTGAAGCAGAAACATTTTTTTAGGTGATCCTTTCCAGTTGAATATACACAGAGAAAACTCCATCCCATAAAAGGACTCATTGGATCTTGATTTTCACAGACATCTCTGTGGTTTCTGGAAGGTTCTGGAAGATGGCAGTGCCTCCACAGTGGAGCAGGGAGATGCTGTGTGCCTGTTGGCTCAGTGTTAGACATTATCTCGTCACGACTAATGTGAGATTTACCACAAGCAAACCAGCAAGCGGGAAAGGAATTGTGACCGATCCCGACTCCATTTTTAAGGCAGGATGTGGATCATGGATACTCAGCTGAAGCCCTGCTCACTGCAGTACAAGGCCTCTCAGATTTGGGGTGGTGCTGGTTCCTGTCTCTGACGGAGAAGCCCATCACCAGCAGTGACCCAGCTACCAGAGGCTTCCTTAATGCGCTGTTTGTTGGGTACACGGAGAATATCAGGAATTTTTCCACAAAAACAAGAAACAAAGTCTACTTAAAATATAGATTGAAATGAAATCTTTCTGGAGGACTGGCCTGAAGGGCTTTTATTTTTGCTAATGATTTTTTTTTTTTTTTTTTTTTTTTTTTTTTTTTTAATCCATGATGCTCACCTAACAGAGCAATTAGTGCAATGGACCATTCCTGATTCGAATCCGTGGTAGATTGCTATTAAAGGAAGTATTAATGGGCTGCTGAGAGCTGGGAAATTGTTGCAGAAAAGTGTGTTTATGGAGTATGGTGCTGGCAGGCATGATTTCAATCGGATTTGACATGTTTAACATAAATGTATACTGCACAGCTCCTGCAGTTTATGAATAATTCCTACAGGCCGACTGCCTTTCTAATTACTGAAATTGAAAAAAACAGGTCAGGCACATCCTGACGGAAATCTATTCCTGCCCCTCCCCCGGCTGCTTTTTGCTGCTTTTTTTTTTTTAATATCTGGCATTTGTGGAGCACTTAATGGCTGGGATGTTCTGGGGGCCTGAGAGGCTGGGAGGAAGGGGACAAGGGGCACGATGGAGCCACTCTCAACACTGGCGCCTGGCAAGGGAAACCTGGGAGAGGGGATGGGAGAGAAGGGCTGGGAGGTTGCCTATAACTATGTTTTTCTAAGGATAAATGAAGCACAAAAGGCTCCAGCCCAGAAACAAACATGGCTGGGCTGGGTGGCTCCATGCAGCAGCCAGCTGAGCTCCAGGCATGCTGGGCTCTTGCAGCGTCAGAGATGCTGCAGGAGCTGAAGCGGTCTGCAGGACTGCAGGAGCCGCCCATGGTGCCAAGCAAAGCACTGCCTCCGTGAGCCCCCTGGTGCTCCTTGGCATCTCACGGAGGCAGCTGCTGGGTGCTCCATGTCCATACGGAGCAAGGCAGGGAAGTCTGGTGGCAGCTGGGGCTTCTGGATACTGTAATATGAATATTTAATAGTAATTCAGCTGCGGGTACTCGCTGCAGGTGGGAAGGTATGACACAGCATTAGAGAAACAAATTATTCGGCCGTTTTCCGGGCCGGAGCCTTGCAAGGCAGCAGCGAGGGCGAGTGCAGAGTGTGCGTGCCGAGTGCGGGGCGTTTACCTGTCAATCAAGTTACTGTCAAATACAAAGCTGAGAAATGCTGCGGAGCAACAGGCAGTGCACAGGCCTGAGAGTGTGGCTACAGCAGCTGATTAGAACAGAAGTTCCTTCGGGGAATGGAGAATTAAACAGACAGTGTTTGAGGAGCCAATGTTGGCCTGTATGTTACTGAGGAGGTGGCACCACTGGGTGCCCCGTGCGCTTCCCTGGGGGTCCGTGTGGGCTCTGGCCTTTCCTGGCTCACGGCAGTTTCCGGAAAATGCATGAAGCAGGTAAACTAGCCCTGGATTTTGGGAGATGTACAGGTGCTGTAAGGGCACAGGGGATAGCGCCCATGGGCGTTGATGGCACAGGGCTCTATGGCACAGTAGCAGCTCCCAGTGGTCCTCGGACTTGTGGTGCTGAGTGATGGCTCCAAGAACACGTTGAGGTGATTCGAGGAAGGAGGCATCACCAAATACAGATTAGTATTTTGCATCAGGCAGTGAAAGTACAGTTCCCTGGTCTCGCTGAGAATTTTCCCAGGCCAGCGGCTGGACTTCGTGGCAGGGAGTTTTTTGGCAGCTGGGGGGAGGGTGGTGTTTAAATCAATGGCAATAGCAGAAACCCCACTGTAAATTTCTAGGGCAAGTGGCAAGCTGGTTTACGGAATGCAGGGAGATGAGAACCTCTGGCTTACGGAAAGCAGCATGAATTAATAATCATTTAATTGGCTTTTCCATTATGTTGCTTGGTTGGGAGATGGAAGTTTAGATGAAGGGGCTGTCAGTGGTACTTTAGCTAAAAGAGTCTGATGGGTAAGAGGTGGGTGGTGACTTCCTTCCCACTAGGATGGAGAGCGGCAGCTTGGGGGATCCATGCTTGCTTTGCCTGTGGAACCAGCAAAAGAAAGGCCCCTACTTCCAAGGAAGTGTCCGTCTCACCTCTGGAATAATCCCAGGGAGGATCTCTCCTTTTCCTCTGAAAAGCAGAAGCTGCTGAGAAGAGCGAGAAGATCGGTAGATCTCCAGAAGTGCTGTGGCAGCCCCATCCCATCGCACTTGGCTCTTAGGGGACAGTTGTTTGAGAAATGCAGATCTCCCTCTAAGTCAGCAAATCTGAACTAAATCCATTTAAAGAGTCGAAGTCATAACAATACTATCCGATATGTAGGCATACATCATACTTTATACCAAATTCCTTTTCCTGCCATGCAAAGCCTGGACCTGGAAGCAAGATGCTGGCCGTGGTCACGGCATAGGTAGTGTTTCTGTGTGCTCCATTACCACATAGCCCTTCAAGGCCTTCTGGACATTTGAGCCCAGGACGTTCTGTCCTGTCCTCTCTGCACAGACAGAAGGTCCCATGCTGTGCTCAGAGCTCTGCAGGCAGGCACCAAGCCATGTCCTCATTTCTCCTGGTAGCAGGTAGTTCTTAATTCCTCTGATCTGTGATGTGGACTGAATGTGTCATTTTGTACATTTGGCTGTTTATCTGCAATAAACTTCAGTCTTGGTGTTAAAATTCCCAGTTGAACTGTCAACTCAAAAACTAATACTTAAAACGAATACCTCGTGTGCAACAAATCAGTTATTCTTGGGTCTGGACAATCATCAGTAATTCTAGTTTTGGAGGATTAAGGTTATGGGGTTGGATCAAGTGCATTTAATGAAACTGGACGCTCAGGAGATAGTACATTTTAATTACCTAATACTAATTCTAAGCAGGCTGGTTCACAGCAGAAAGGAGATGAGAAAATACCCTGTTGTGATTCCCAAGGTTGGAGCTGGTGTTCAGCAGCCTGGGGTAGCTGATGGTTGGGCTGAATTCAGTCACTGCGTCCGAAAACACTCCACTGGTGAGCAGCTGGCAGTGGCCAGTGCCCAGTGCAGGGACACAGGAGCCACAGTCACCACCTGGGCTAAAGAGGTCTAAAGGGACCCGAAGCCGTGACTGTCACTGCCATCCCAGCCCGGTGCAGGGCTACAGCAGGGCTCGCATGGCTGTGCCAGACCACCCTGGCAGACCTGGGGTTTCCAGCTGCTTGTCCCAACACCCAGCTGCCTGACTAGGGCTGCCATGATCGTGTCCAAGGTCGCACTGAGGACTGGACAGTGTCGGAAACGATCAGCCTCCTGACCAGGGCCGCTCACATCACACAAGGCTCAGGCAGGGCATTTTAAGGCAGGGTGGTCCTTCACCCACCACAGTGCTGGCTCTTGATGGTGATCTCTCCTTCCTGAATCCTCCAGGAGAGACTGTGTTCTTCAGCAGAGTGGTGCCATGTTCCTAATGCTTCAAGCACTTTTATAGGAAGCAAGGAAAGCAAGCTCAGGCCCTGCCGACATCTTCAAGCCCTTTCCGGTTCTGAAGCCCAGAGAGGGTCTTGGTTCAAGCAGTGAGCTGAGCAGAGCAGCCTGTCATTCTGTGAGGGCAGAGCAGGATCTGTGATGGTGTCCATCAGTCAGCACTGACACCGCAAACTCATTCTGTGCCTGGTTTGGACATTTTCGTGGAGTTGGCAGCACAGCAGAGTCCCAGGGTTTGGGTTTCAGGTACCGCCGGGACTGAACGTGCATGCGTGGAGGCTGCTGCCCAGCCGGGCATGGAACACCAGGCATGCAGCCAGCAGTGCTGTGGGGAGCAAGATCACTTCCAAGCCCATTCGGTATGGGCAAGCCTACCAGGAGAAATTCAGCAGTCCCAGATCAAATCCTCTAATTCCAGCCGCCCTCTGGCAGTACCATTACCTGTTTGTGATACTTGTTTTCACTCTCCTGGAACTTATTTTGCCTCTATTCAGCTGAACGCACAGAGATGTGGACTGACAGGGAAGGCAGTTAGAGATGGGAATTGTATTTTCTGCTATGATGTGGTGCCTTTGGAAATAGAGCTCATGCGAGTGCACAGAAGGGTCTTTGGGAAGGAAGGAGTTTGCTGGGATCTGATTTTGAGAGTATCACCTGAAACAAGGAGCAGATACCAGCAGATACCATCACAAGTTGAGCAGGAGACAGGGGGAAGAGTATGTGGGACTGGCCTGAGAATGCTACAGCGCCTTGTTAATCGGCAGCTGATCCATCATATTAAATATCCAGCTGTCAGATATTACCTTTCAAGTGAAAATGAATAACTCCCATTAAGGGCGAAATGGGTTTGAAGTCGATTCGAGACAGATTAAAGTACCGTTATGAATGTGTGTTCGGGGAGGAGGAGATGGGGGCTGTGTATAATATACTTGTCCTTACAGTTTTTAAATAATAGATGTCCCACAAATTTATGTACTGCAGACAGCCAGGGTTCGGGGGAGGAGAAAGGTCAGGGATGTACTTCTCCCAGTGCCACAACTCGTGGAGTGTTTTGCTGTTGACTTCAGGGCTCATTTGCATTTCTTTGTTTGGCTGGAATAAAATGGCCTTTCCTCAGCTTATCACAGTGGGAGTGTTTGCGTTCTGTCGGCCAGGTCCCACCAAAATCAGCATTTTGGCAGGACCATGTGCTAGGAAGCACCAGATCTGCACATTCCTCTGGAGGTGTGGGCTGAGCTGGCCAGAGCCATCCCAGCAGCACCGCTGCTGCCAGCACAGGTGCCATTGATTGGACTGACAGCCACAACCACCAGCCCTCTCCAGGGCAAACGCATTTCACAGTGTCCGTATGTAGAATGTCCTGGGTCAGCCGGGGCTATGAGTTCTATCTTATCGAGTCAGTCCAGCTCTCCTGGAGGTGGCACATGGGCCTTCACCATGTGGCCAAGCATTTGTGTGTCCAGTGTAGCCACAGGCCCAGAGTCTCTTTTTCCTGCAGGTTGTAAGCAGCCTCCAGAAACAGCTGAGATCTTTCCACTTCTGGCCACCAGTGACACAGTTCCCTTGCTGTGGGACATCAGCAAGAATGAGCTGGTTTTGGCCAGGTGTGCATTGTAGGATATAGGTCAGTCCTCAGATTCATCCTCCTCCAAGTCCTTAGGGTGTGCAACAAGCAGTAAATGGAGGCGCTGACGTTGTCCAGCCTAGGCCTCTTTGGGGTCTCTTGATGTTAATCGCTTTTTGTTGCAGCACCAGCCAGCCAGCCAGAGAAGGAGCTGACGGAGCCTCCAGCATCCTCTAAGCGGATATCGTTTCCCAGCAGCTCTGAGTCACCGCTCTCTTTTAAGTGGTCAAAAACTTCAGAGGAGACCAAATCAGAGCAGGTAAGGCAGAAGAACCCATCTCTCTGTGCAGGTAATATGTTTCCAATGTGCCAAAGCAAAGAATAAAATGGGAGGAGGAGGATGAAAGGCGGTAACTGGTGGTAGAAGGCATCAAATTATTGAAGCCTGGCTGTAAGAGAGGAAAGCAGCAGCTGGAAGAGCTGTGTGATTCATTTGTCTGCTCCGCAGATGTACCAGTGTCCGTATTGCAAGTACAGCAACACAGACGTGAACCGGCTGCGGGTGCACGCCATGACCCAGCACTCGGTGCAGCCCATGCTCCGCTGCCCACTCTGCCAGGACATGCTGAACAACAAGATCCACCTGCAGCTGCACCTCACCCACCTGCACAGTGTGTCACCTGACTGTGTCGAGAAACTCATCATGACGGTAAGTGGCTGTGTAGGCAAGCACGGCTGCTGCCATCCCCACAAAGGTGAGGAGCAGAGAGTTGCTGTGGTGGTCAGCTCCTTCACCTGTCAGAGCTCTGCCATTGATGTTTGCTGCACGCTGCTATGTTGTGTTGTCCATCCTTGAGCCTGGGAAGCTCAGGTGCTGAGTGATTTCCCTGTGAAATCAGGATAAATACAATTTCCTTGACCTGATGAGGTCAGCGCGTGGGGTGGCAGCTTGCACAGAAGCTTCTGGAAGATACAGCAGCTGACGGAGATATGTTGTCACATTAGACAGTGTTGTTTTCTTTGGTATATTTGATGCAAGGTTGTGTCTACATTTAAGAACTTGTCATCAAGTCTGTAAAATGAGTGTTTATTTTGATTCCTAGCAACCTTGTGGTTTTTCTTGCACCCTGTTTCGTCTCTGTTTCTCCCTTCTTTGCCAGTTTTTGGCACTAGAGGTGAATAACACAGTGTTTGTTGTAACACTCATGTTCTTTATCAGCTCCCTCCTGTGACATCTTCTGAGCAGGCAAACGCAGCATGGCCCAGCTGTTCTCTTACAATTTTCTTGTCTTTTCTTTCTGTCACTCTTCTGCTCTACAACTCCCTGAAAGAAGGTTGGAGCCGGGTGGGGTAGGTCTCTTCTCCCACGTAACAAGTGACAGGACAAGAGGACTGCCTGCGAGCTGCACCAGGGGAGGTTTACATTGGATATTAAGGAAAGTTTCCTCATGGAAAGGGTTGGAAAGCCCTAGCACAGGCTTCCTAGGGAAGCTGTGGAGTCACTGTCCCTGGAGATGTTCAAAAATCACATGGATGTGGCATTTGAGGACACAGTTTATCATGGCGGTGGTGTTGGGTTGATGGTTGGACTTGGAAGACTAAAGCTCTTTTCCAGCCGTAATGATTCTGTGATTCTGATTCCTTTTGTGACTCCTTCTTGAAGACAGGAGTCACAGTCACAGAACCACGAGTAGTCTTGGGAGGGACCACTGGAGCTGCTCCAGTCCAACCTCCCTGCTCAGGCAGGGTCCCTTCAACGTGTTGCTCAGGATTGTGTCCAGACAGCATTTGAGTATCTCCAGGAAAGAAGACTCTGGGCAGCCCATTCCAATTCCCACTCCATAAGTGCCCTTATGCTCTTATCTTCCTGCTTTGCATTACTGGCTGCCGGTCTCCTCTGGGCTTCTTGGGATGTAGCTCTGCCGTGCTGGCCACTTGTGCACCTGGGTCACGGAGCTGTCCCATCCCAGAGACCACGGCCTCTGCAACCTGTGTCCATTTTGTTGGTGCTGCTCAAGTGTACCCTCAAAATACCTTTTGAGGGCTTGAACGGTTCTTGTTCACCTCTTAACTGCATTGGTGGCAGGTGTTTTGGCCTTCTGGAAAGGAGAAATCATGTGGCGTGGACACTGATGTAGCCCCTCAGACATCTTCTAGAGAGAAGAGCAGCGAGCAGAAGCCAAGCCCCTTCCCTAGGCCGGTGGGCATAACCAGTTTGTTTGGAGTAGTTGTTACGCTGCTGTGGAGTGGTTTCTTTTGAGCTAGGCGGGGTGTGTGGGCAGGATGCATGGTCTGGAGCAGGAGCATTGGGCTGGTCCATCCTCAGGCACATCTGTGTCCTCCAGGGTATTGGGGTAATGGCAGGAGCCCCTCGTGACAGAGCTCAGGACACTCTGCAGAGCACATCAGGGACAGCCCCCTAGGTGAGCGCACCTGCTGGACCGGAGCAGGGCAACAGGGCTCTGCAAGGATCAGCAGAGACTGGCCCAGCCATGATGCTCATCCTTTACGTGTTCTTGGTTTTCCCACCTTTCTTCCCTTTGGCACCCAGAGACACATCTGGGGAGAGGGCTGCCTCTCCTCGTCCAGGTCTCGCAGCGCGGGGTGAAGAAGGTGGGTCTTTTTGTATTTTATGACAATATTTTGAGCAATCAGTACGGTTTGTGCAGAACATGGCAGCGTTGGAGGGTCCTAATTTTGCTCATTCTCATGAAGATCCCGTCTCATTTTGATGTGCACGTCAGGTGTTGGTGCCACCACGAGGGAATTGCAGCCCCATAACTGGGGGCCGGGTCCCTCTCGACACAGTGTCTCTGTGCTCAGCGTTGGAGGAGGCTCCAGTTAATAACACCTTATCAGACGCCGTTCAGGAACCTGCAGTGTCTAATATGTCTGTTGCCATGGTAACAGCTCCTGCTTGTGCTCAGCATCTCCAAGCTGCCTGGTTGTGCTCCCTGCTTTTCATATCAGTGAGCAGCCGGGCTGGCTGTCCCATGGGACTCCCATGTCCTCCCACTGGCCCTGACACAGGGACGGGGGCTGGCCAGGCTGCCTGAGGAACGGAGCACAGGCCATACCCCAGTGCCACGCAGGGACAGAGGCTGGGGCTCACACTGTCCCCATGTCTCCTGCAGCTTCCCTTACGTGGGGCTGGTGGATGAACGTGGCCAAGTTCTCTCTCCGTGGCATCTCAGTCTCTCTGAGAGGGGCCAGGCGCCATCTTTACCATCGCAGCTTCTGCTGGGGCCCACTCGACTCCGCACGGCCCCATAATGAGGGTGAAGTGCAGTTCGCCCGTGCAGGCGATTGACAAGACTGATGGGCTGGAGCTGGGAGAGAGGATGGCTTCCCAAGAGCCTCTGGGAGCGGGAGCTCTCCCTCCTCCCACAGCCAGCCTTATCCATCTGCACATTTCTCTCTCATCATCTCTGCTGTCAGCTTTCTCTTCCTCACTTTAGGGCATCTTCCCAGTGTTCCAGCCATCTTTCCATCTTTTTCTTTTCGCCTTTGCTCCAGGAGTCATTCCTGCCCATCCCTACCATCTCACTTCCCCCTCCTGCTATCTATATTTTTACCCCCTTTCCCGTTGTCTTTTCTTACTGCTCTCTCCCTTCTGCTGTCATTCAGTTTTTCTCTCTCCATCCTTTTCACCCCCTCCCTCTCCCCCTTTTCCCTCTCACTCTGTGTCTCATTCTCCATCTCGGATGAAGGTAATGAAAATAATCGGGCTTCATTAATTCTGAGCCCTGTGAGATGATAGCCATTTGGAGCCATGTTTGCCAATTAGATGGTCTAAATTAGAAGTGACCTTGGTATACCGCCATCGCTTTGCCTCTCGGAGTCTAATGAAGCTTTTCACTCCAGCACCCTCTCTCTCTCTCTCTTTGTAATGGAAATTACCTCCTTTGTCTGGTGGGGAACCTTGCCT
This sequence comes from Dasyornis broadbenti, assembly GCA_013397935.1. NCBI lineage: Eukaryota > Metazoa > Chordata > Aves > Passeriformes > Dasyornithidae > Dasyornis > Dasyornis broadbenti. The sequence goes on from VZRN01003673.1 coordinate 682,787, forward strand.
CCCGTCTGTATTTCCCCTGGCTTCATAGACATGAGGACAGTGATGTATCTCCTCAGACCTCTTCTAGAGGTTTTCTTTTCAGAGCCACATGATTTTAGCATGTTGGGGTATATTCAGAGGAACTGTCCCTTCGTTTGGTGTCTGTGGACATTCAGCACAGGCAGGGGTGGTGAGAGGGGAGCTGGCTGCTCACACCAGCCAAGAGTAATTTTTTGGACATGTCAGGAATATGCAGGTGTCTCATTGGTGGGTGCTGGGCTCTGAGCCTCCAGCCCTGCACATGAGCAGCTCTGCAGTTGGTTGTTAAAAATCCAGTAGATCCGGTGGTGGCAGGACCTGTGCTTGTTGCTGCTGGAGGTTGTCACCAGTGAGAAGTGGCCCCACTGGTTGTTTTGCAGTGGGGTGACAGGTTCGTAGGTGTCAGAGTGCGTATGATCTGCTGAGGATACTGGTGGGGCAGGGAGGCAGGAGACCTGGCCCATCAGCCCTCAGGTGCTCTGTAACGGTGCTCAGTGGGCCACCATGTCCATGGCAATGGCCACCAAAGTGGGGTACACCTGCCTCTCCATGGATCTCGTCATCATAAAGACGTTTTATCTGCTGAAGGGGTCTGAATTTCCCTCAAAAGGTAGGGTCCTTGGAAGCAGAGACGCTTGTCCAGCAACTTCCCATCCTCTGAGGACCTTCTGTGTCCTAACAGTAGGAGAATGTAGATCGACCTCAGCCGTCAGAGCTGCAGGGGATGGTGTGCTCGGGCTGTGCACAGGTGTGGATCTGGGGTGACTGAGACAGAGGTGCCATGCTGCAGTGAGCTTTGCTGGTGACTTGTGGGCCAGGAGATGGTGGCTGCAGCCACGCAGAGGGTACGGTTTGGTGTTAGACAGAAAAGCACAGGTATGAGCAGGAGAATGGAAGGGAGGAGACAAACCACATTTGTTGAACTCGCAGCAGTAGGGTTGTGTTTTAGTAATGGCTCACACTGACTGACGTGTTGCCATTGCGAAACAGTGTTGGAGACATTTAAACAGGTAGACAGGAATCGAGGAGGGGGAGGGATTGCCAAGCTGAGGAGGGATGCCAGGATGACACATCAGGTATTGCTTGTGCAGGTGAGAGGGAGGTGGAGAGCATTTGACAGCTGCACACACTAACACGGGCTGTGCTCCAGGTAAACACGCTCTCTCAATCACTGGAACAATTAATGCCACGAAATACATTTGCAGTACAAAATGCTGTGTCGCAGAGCACCACTCCTGCCTCACCTGCCAGGGAGCCATGGTCTGCTGCACCTTCCTGCCCCATCGTTCCCCCACTCTTGGTTTATATGAAAAGCAGCCTCAGCATGGGAGGCGAATTCTGCAGGTCCAAGGAAGGGAGATGTCCTCAGGTAGTTTTACAGTGTAAAAGGACAAACCCTTCCAAAAGGGCAGCCTGGAATGTCAGTGCAAAGTAATTCGGGATGTGCAGCCCATTTGCACTTAGTGTAGCTTTGCCACCTGCTCGGGGCTGGTCCATGGGGATGAAAGGACAGAGGGTCCTGCCCTGGATCATGGTGTAGGAAAGGGGCAGGAACAGCCTGGATGGAGCCAGCGGATTAGAGTGGGTCCAGTTGCTGACCAGTGCCTTGTTTCAAGTGGTTTGCTCCCTAAGGCAAGCCCATGGCTGCACTGCCGCAGCTCCCCCATCCGTACCCAGAATTTCTAGTTCCCTGCACTTTTTTCCAAGCTTTTTTTCTGTTTGCCTTTGGGAATTCTGTGCCTGTAGCAATATAATGTATCACAGCCTTTTTTTTTAATTTCCCTTTTTTTTCCCCTTTTTTTTTTGCCCCTGTGGTGGAGGGAGGATGGAAGGAAGGGAAGCAATGGTGGCTGTGGAGATGCAGGTAGATAAAGGTAATTACTTAAACATATATAGGGCAGGACTTACAGGTTTGGAGCCCCAGATTAAGATGCAGAGGAGCATGTGAGGTTGATGATTATATTTCGGGGAGAGTTAATTGACGGAAGGTGAAGGCAGACAAAGAACCGCTGCTTACTGCCTTCTTGAATCCCAATCAGGAATTATGATTAAAGACGCGGCGAGACAACAGAGGCCTGATGAATTGGTGTCTTTTTTTTTTCTTTTTTGCCGTCATTCACACTTGATTGACTTCAACCTTTCAAGTGCAAAAGTCTCTCTTTTCCATTATTATTCATAGCCATCTGAGTTTTTCTAATTAAAGTGTATGAAAACAATTACTGATCCGTCGTACTGAGCATGGTGGTGGGGACGGCTGCCGTACTCTAAAGCCTATGAAAAGCCACAGCTCTATAATGATGTGCAGCTGAGGTGTTAGATAATTTTATTCTTTTTCTACTCTGTTGGGGTTTTTTTAAATTTCTCGTGATTTATTTTTCATAATTCCTAAAGATCCTTGGAAAGCAGGCTCTCCCTGCTGCTAGAGCTGAGAGGGATGGTTTCTTCTTGCCTCCCCTTCTTGGCGTCCAGGCTCACCCCCCTCCTCCGAGCCCAGCTACTGGAAATTATTCAGTGACCTTTCACATCTCCCAGCCCACCACCCACAGCCATCAGACACTTCTGTTTCGAGTAGAAGGTGCAATGAGTTTGGTGTGCTCAGCTCCCTTCCTGGAATGTGTCAGCTGCCTTCTCTGCTGCCCCATGGGACCTGGCACTCGCTGCCATGCACTGCCTGGCCCAGGAAAGGGAGGGAGCTCCGTGTCCCTCACAGCTCAGGTCATGGCTCTGCAGCCACTTCTGTGCCACCATTTCATCCTGAGATTTTCCATGATGTTCAGCTTCATCACAGGTGTGCTCCTGTCTCCTGCAGTTCGCTCAGAGCCTTGTAGTCCTTGGCTGTGCACAAAGCCAGGTACATGGCATGCAGCCGCCACACACGTTCGCTCGCCTCTGAAATCCAGGGCTCAGATGCCCTCTCCATATCTAGCAGAACGATGGAGAGGCTTGTTTTGCCCGGAAACACACCTGAATGGGAGTGTTTAGTTGTGCCTCACCTTCCCAGCAACTGGAGGCTGGGAGCAGGAGCACCGCAGGCATCACCAGGAGCACTTGATGAAAGGGCAACACTCCCAGGATGTCAGCAGGGTGGCACGGGCAGCTGCTCAAGGCTGCAGAGGAGTCTTCACTTGCCACAGGCATTGACCAGCACTGGCAGCCCTGTGCTGGAAAACGCAGGGATGGTGATGGGTCTGTCTGTCCCAGTGCTGTGAGGCAGCGTTCCAGCAGTGTGAGACTCCAGACATTCAAAAGGACATTTCTTGTCCTGCATCTGATGCCAGCCAGGCTGCTGGTGAGATGGCTTGTGACCGGGTGAATCCAAAGGGATAGTTTTCCAGAAAAGGATGAGTGTATGCATTTGGCTCTTCCAAAGAGCCTCTCCAGCTGAGCCATGCAGACTCTCCGGCTCTTTAGAAGCGTTGGTGCCCCAGCACTGCTCTGGTTTTGTTGGTGCAGGATCTAGCCAAATACTTGAACAGGGGCGAAGGGAACGTATCAGTCAGAGCAGGGAAAGGGTGACTAAAAGCTTTTTGTTTCACAATTTGCGTTCTCTTTAGTCCTTTCTTATTCATCCTTTCCTTTGTCACCTCTCTCCTTATTTGTACTTTTCTTTTTCATACCCCTCCTTTCCCTGCATCGATACACTTTGAAAACAGTGCTGCAATGCTCCCTGGTTCAAGATTACAGTGTACTTTACTAGGTATGATTTAATTAGGGGCCTTATTATGTTTTCAGCAGCTTAAGGTGGGCCTTTCAACTTATCTACCTAATTGGTTGCACAAGAAGTTTCACAGCCCATGACAAAACATTGTCAGTGATCAAAGTCTGAATTCTACATAAAGGAAAAATATTAATAATAAGATTATTCTTCAAGTGTGCACTGCTAATTATGTCCAGAATGTAACTGTAGAAACACTTTTGACTGATTGGAGCTTTGTCTAATAAATACAAGTCTTCAGTGAGCTGTGAAAAATGACGCCTCTGACTTCACAATACTGATGTCTAGTTTTGCCACTGAAGATGTTTGAAGTATTTTCCTCTGTTTTTCCTCTCCCTTTGTCCCTTCCCCCTGTCTCCAGGTGACAACCCCTGAGGTGATGATGCCCAGCAGCATGTTCCTTCCGGCAGCTGCTCCAGAGAAGGATGGGAACTCAGGTGCAGAGGAGCTGGGGAAACAGTCTGGTGAGTGCAGGTCAATGAGGTCCACGGTCCCACCACTCCCCCAGCTCCATCACCTGGTCAGGGACCACTTTCATTCCTGTTAATCCTCTCTTTGATAGGACCAAGACTCAAATACTCTGTTCAATTTGATGAACCTTCTTTTTCGAAAATAGGCAGGACATCAAAAAGGAACAATAAAGACAGAGATGACCGAATGGCTTTTTCTTGAAGGGGAGAATTGAAGGTGATAAATGCTCTAAGGGATGTGTGTGTGAATAATTTTCAGATATTCAACGTGGGCAAGGAAGTAAATTGTGTAGGTTTATGCAACGGGCCATGATGAGGTTAATGGGCTGGTATTGAAACAAATGAATGAAGATAGAGGAGAAATGTTAGAAATACTTGTTGGATTAAAAACCACAGAGTGTTCAGGACTGAAAGGGGGTGTTGATCTACCCTGGTGTGCTGGTGTAATTTTGGGGTTTGCTGTAATTCTGTTTTCCCAGAAATCTCTGAGGATGTGGGGAAGACCCTTTTGCCATCAGACAGTGCAGAGCACAGCGGGGACCCCAAGCCCACTCCAGCTGATCCAAGCGCTGCCCGGGAGGACTCTGGCTTCCTGTGCTGGAAGAAGGGCTGCAGCCAGGTGTTCAAGAGCTCAGCAGCCCTGCAGACACACTTCAACGATGTCCACGCCAAGCGGCCTCAGCTGCCAGTCTCTGACCGGCACGTCTACAAGTACCGGTGCAACCAGTGCAGCCTGGCTTTCAAAACCATTGAGAAGCTGCAGCTCCACTCCCAGTATCACGTCATCCGGGCAGCCACCATGTGCTGCCTCTGCCAGCGCAGCTTCCGAACCTTCCAGGCCCTGAAGAAGCACCTGGAAACCAGCCACCTGGAGCTGAGTGAGGCTGACATTCAGCAGCTGTACGGTGGTCTCTTGGTCAATGGGGACCTGCTTGCTATGGGTGACCCCTCGCTTGCAGAGGACCACACAATAATAGTCGAGGAAGATAAGGAAGAGGAGAGCGACCTGGAAGATAAGCAGAGCCCGACAGGCAGCGATTCAGGGTCAGTGCAAGAGGACTCTGGCTCAGAACCAAAAAGGGCCTTACCCTTCAGGAAGGGCCCTAACTTCACTATGGAGAAATTTCTAGATCCCTCTCGCCCATACAAGTGCACAGTCTGTAAGGAGTCCTTCACACAGAAGAACATTCTCCTGGTCCATTACAATTCCGTTTCTCATCTGCATAAACTGAAACGAGCCCTCCAAGAGTCTGCTACCGGGCAACCCGAGCCTACCAGCAGCCCAGACAACAAACCTTTCAAGTGTAACACCTGCAACGTGGCCTACAGCCAGAGCTCAACCCTGGAGATCCACATGAGGTCTGTCCTGCACCAGACCAAGGCTCGCGCGGCCAAGCTGGAGGCAGCAGGCGGCAGCAGCAACGGAACTGGCAACAGCAGCAGCAGCCTCTCCCTGGGCTCGTCCACACCAAGCCCTGTGAGTACCAGCAACAGCAGTGCTTTTGCAACCACCAGCACGAGCACTTCAGGCACCACTCCCGTTCCCAGCCTGCTCAACCAGGTCTCCAGTGACAGTGTGGGAATTCCTCCCTTGGGTAACGCTGTAAGCACTAACATCTCGTCCCCTTCAGAGCCCAAAGAGGTGAACCGCAAGAAGCTGGCAGACATGATTGCATCCAGGCAGCAGCAACAGCAGCAGCAGCAGCAGCAGCAGCAGCAGCAGCAGCAGCAGCAGCAGCAGCAGCAGCAAGCTCAAACCTTGGCACAGGCACAGGCACAGGTCCAGGCTCACCTGCAGCAGGAGCTGCAGCAGCAAGCTGCTCTCCTTCAGTCCCAACTCTTTAACCCAGCACTTTTGCCGCACTTTCCAATGACCACTGAGACCCTTCTGCAGCTGCAGCAGCAGCAGCATCTTCTATTCCCATTCTACATCCCCAGTGCTGAGTTCCAGCTCAATCCAGAAGTCAGCTTGCCTGTCACCAGTAGTGCACTGACATTGACTGGGACAGGTCCAAGTTTGCTGGAGGACCTGAAGGCACAAGTTCAGCTCCCTCAACAGAGCCATCCACAGCTCTTGCAGCAGCAGCAAGGTCAGCTGTCCTTGTCACAACCCCACTCCGTCCTGTTACAGCAGAGCCAGCACCCAGAGAAGAAGAATAAATCCATAGTGAAGGAGAAAGATAAAGAAACCCCACGGGAAAGCGCAGAGAGGGGAGACAATAATTTAACATTGAAGGAGTCTCTGCCTGATAACTTGAAGCCCAAAGATAAGAAGGACTTTGTGCCAGGCAGCAGTTCGGAGCCCTCCATATTGCCTCCACGGATTGCTTCCGATGCAAGGGGCAACGCCACCAAAGCCTTGCTGGAAAACTTCGGCTTTGAGCTTGTCATTCAGTACAACGAGAACAAGCAAAAGGTGCAGAAGAAAAACGGGAAGACAGAGCAAGGTGACAACTTGGAAAAGCTGGAGTGCGATACGTGCGGCAAGTTCTTCTCAAACATCCTCATCCTAAAGAGCCACCAAGAGCATGTTCACCAACATTACTTTCCCTTTAAGCAGTTAGAGAGATTCGCCAAACAATACAGAGAACACTACGACAAACTGTACCCACTGCGGCCGCAGACTCCAGAGCCACCGCCCCCACCTCCACCGCCCCCTCCTCCGCTCCCTCCAGCTCCTCAGCCGGCTGCTGCTCCTGCCATCCCTACTTCTGCCCCACCAATCACCTCTCCCACGATTGCACCAGCCCAGCCATCTGTGCCACTCACCCAGCTCTCCATGCCTATGGAGCTCCCCATATTCTCACCACTCATGATGCAAACCATGCCCCTGCAGACATTACCAGCACAGCTGCCGCCTCAGCTGGGCCCTGTAGACCCTCTGCCCGCCGACTTGGCCCAGTTGTACCAGCATCAGCTCAACCCCAGCCTTCTCCAACAGCAGCAGAACAAGAGGCCACGAACGCGGATCACCGACGACCAGCTCAGAGTCCTTCGGCAGTATTTTGACATCAACAATTCCCCAAGTGAGGAACAGATCAAAGAGATGGCGGACAAATCTGGATTGCCCCAGAAAGTGATCAAGCACTGGTTCAGAAATACCCTGTTCAAGGAGCGCCAACGCAACAAGGACTCCCCATACAACTTCAGCAACCCTCCCATTACCAGCCTGGAAGAGCTGAAGATAGACTCACGGCCTCCTTCTCCAGAGCCTCAAAAGCAGGAGTACTGGGGAAGCAAGCGGTCCTCTCGGACACGCTTCACTGACTACCAACTCAGAGTCCTGCAAGACTTCTTTGATGCCAATGCTTACCCAAAGGACGATGAATTTGAGCAGCTTTCTAACTTGCTGAACCTCCCAACACGTGTGATAGTGGTGTGGTTCCAGAATGCTCGTCAGAAAGCTAGGAAAAACTACGAGAATCAGGGAGAAGGCAAAGACGGGGAGCGACGGGAGCTTACAAACGACAGGTACATTAGAACAAGCAACTTGAACTACCAGTGCAAAAAGTGCAGTCTGGTCTTTCAGCGCATTTTTGATCTCATTAAACACCAGAAAAAGCTTTGTTACAAAGATGAGGATGAGGATGGACAAGATGATAGCCAGAACGAAGACTCTATGGATGCAATAGAGCTCTTGACTCCAACCAGTTCCTCCTGCAGCACACCGATGCCCTCACAAGCTTACAGCACACCTACATCTTCAGCCAATGTGACCTCCTCAGCTTTTCTGCAGCTCACGGCAGAGGCAGACGATTCCTCCACCTTTAGTTCTAAAGTAGAAGCTACAGATGAGAAACCAAAGCAGTCTGAACCTCCAAGTACACAGCAAAACCAAACCCAAGAGAAGCAAGTGCAACCAAAGCAAGAGTCTCAGCAGCAACAGGACCAAGGAGAACAAAAGACAAGTTCAGCACACCAAAAGATTTCACAATTATCTTCCCCCTCTTCACTGCAACAGCCACCTCCTCCTCCTCAGCCCCCTCAGTGCTCCTTGTCACAGTCAAGTCCAAGTCCATCTCAGCTCTCACACCTATCCCTCAAACCCGTTCACACCTCCACCCCTCAGCAGCTGCCAAACCTACCTCCTCAGCTAATCCCGTACCAGTGTGACCAGTGTAAACTGGCATTTCCTTCCTTTGAGCATTGGCAGGAACATCAGCAGCTCCATTTCCTGAGTGCACAGAATCAGTTTATCCATCCCCCATTCCTGGACAGAACACTGGATATGCCATTCATGCTGTTTGATCCCAGTAATCCGCTGCTGGCAAGCCAGCTGCTGTCTGGAACGTTACCACAGATTCCAGCAAGCTCAGCCACCTCACCATCAACTCCAACATCCACCATGAACACGCTGAAGAGAAAGCTGGAGGAAAAGGCCAGTGCAAGCCCTGGAGAGAATGACAGTGGGACTGGGGGAGAAGAACCCCAAAGGGATAAGCGTCTAAGGACAACCATTACCCCTGAGCAGCTGGAAATTCTGTACCAGAAATACTTGCTCGACTCCAACCCCACACGGAAGATGCTGGATCACATTGCACATGAAGTGGGCTTGAAGAAGCGCGTGGTACAGGTTTGGTTCCAGAACACCCGTGCACGAGAGAGGAAGGGGCAGTTCAGAGCTGTGGGGCCTGCCCAAGCCCACAGACGGTGTCCCTTCTGCCGAGCTCTCTTTAAAGCAAAGACAGCTCTGGAAGCTCACATCCGATCCCGTCACTGGCACGAGGCCAAGCGAGCTGGGTACAACCTGACACTGTCTGCTATGCTTCTAGACTGTGACGGGGGACTCCAGATGAAGGGAGACATCTTTGACGGAGCCAGCTTTTCCCACATGCCACCAACTAGCAGCGACGGACAGAGCGTTCCCCTCTCCCCGGTGAACAAGAGTATGGAACTGTCACCTCGAACTCTGCTGAGTCCATCCTCCATTAAGGTCGAAGGGATTGAAGACTTCGAGAGTCCCTCCATGACCTCAGTCAATCTGAGCTTTGACCAGACAAAGCTGGACAATGATGACTGCTCTTCCGTCAATACTGCAATCACAGACACCACCACAGGAGACGAAGGGAACGCAGACAACGATAGTGCAACAGGGATTGCAACCGAAACCAAATCCACATCGGGACCCAGCGAAGGTCTGACTAAAGCAGCCATGATAGCAATGTCTGAATATGAAGATCGTCTTTCTTCTGGCCTGGTCAGCCCAGCTCCCAGCTTCTACAGCAAAGAGTACGACAATGAAGGTACCGTGGACTACAGTGAAACCTCCAGCCTTGCAGATCCCTGCTCACCCAGCCCTGGTGCAAGTGGTTCAGCCAGCAAGTCTGGCGAGAGTGGGGACCGGCCTGGGCAGAAACGCTTTCGCACTCAGATGACTAATCTCCAGCTCAAGGTTCTTAAGTCATGCTTTAATGACTACAGGACGCCAACCATGCTGGAGTGTGAGGTCCTGGGCAATGACATTGGACTGCCAAAGAGAGTTGTTCAGGTCTGGTTCCAGAATGCAAGGGCGAAAGAGAAGAAGTCAAAACTCAGCATGGCCAAGCATTTTGGTATAAACCAAACAAGTTACGAGGGACCCAAAACAGAGTGCACTTTGTGTGGCATCAAGTACAGCGCTCGGCTGTCTGTACGTGACCATATCTTCTCTCAACAGCATATCTCCAAAGTCAAAGAAACCATTGGAAGTCAGTTGGATAAGGAAAAGGAGTATTTCGACCCAGCTACTGTACGTCAGCTGATGGCTCAGCAGGAGCTGGACCGAATCAAAAAAGCCAACGAGGTTCTTGGTCTGGCAGCTCAACAGCAGGGCATGTTTGACAACACCCCCTTGCAAGCTCTGAACCTTCCTGCTGCGTACCCAGCACTACAGGGCATCCCTCCAGTCTTGCTCCCAGGCCTCAACAGCCCATCCTTACCTGGCTTCACTCCATCCAACACAGGTGGGTCCGGGTGTTATCCTGCTTAGGCACACCTTCACTTGGTGCATACCTAGCATAAGCAGTTGTTCCCTCGGGAATGATTGATAACAGGATTCCTGGCCCATTAGTTCAGCATGTTGTCTTCGCAGCAAAAAAGCAATAGGTATTTTATCTTTAATTCCTGAACTCAGGAAGTTTTATAGCAAAGTCTGAACTAGAGCAACATCTAGACGCGCTACATATCCCTATGTGTTAGCACAGACTTCAAGGAAGTGGAATAGAGATTTATCCAATGGAGCAAAAGGACTAATGCGCTGAATACACTGTTCATTATTCCTTTTCTTTTGATGTTCAGTTTATATGGTGCCATCCCAAGTGTTCAAAAATCCTAATTGTTTCTAGAGAAAGGTGTGGTGTGCATGGTGTGCACTGGTGACAGATGCCCAGAGCATCTTTATGTGTCCCTGTGGTGACCTCTGGGACAAATCCCAATGCAGATTAAGATTGGTTTTGAGTGATGGCTGGGTATGACCTGAAGTCACCTCCTCAGCAAACAACGGTGTAATTGGGGTATAGATTTAGTTTGTATTTTAATAAGATTCTTCTAAACAATGCTACATAAAAATGAAATTTGTCATAATCCTTTGGGTGGCCTAATCTCAGACACTGGACTTTTATCTTTTGAGGATACTCCTTTCCCTTGTACGTTGGGAGTAGGTGGAAAGTCTAAGACATGTAGCAAACATCCACAATGGAAGGTGACCAGCAGTGAGCTAAAAAATGTGATCCAAAGGCTTTATTTCATTATGTGTCTGAAGGGCCCCTGCACATGCCAGGGGGTTTTTCCATGTCACCCTTCCCTTCTCAGCACAGATCTTGTTTCAGAGGAGTCAGCCAGAAGCATCACTTTGGCAAATCATAACCCCCTATTGCAGGTTGCTTTGCATTATTTGCTTAGTGCCCCAAACTTATAACAACTAAAATTACTTTTTTGCATTTCAGTCTATATTGTTGCTTTTATTTTCCTCCGAAGCCTAGGATGTGTCCTGGGGAGATGGGACTGTGTCTGATGAATCTTACATGCTGTCAGTGACTGCCTAGACAGGACTGAACTGCTTAGAAAGTCAGGCTATTTGTGGCCTTTAGATAAAGCTCCAAAGGTCAGGCCATGGCAGCTCCGGGCCTGTCAGAGCAGATAAGGCCATGCATCCAGGAATGCTGTGAATTACCTCCTGCTCCTTCACTTGAACCTCTCAGGGATGTTCAGCTGGGAAACATCCATTTCAATGGCGTCCATCCATAACAATAGCGTGCCCTTATCCGAGATCTCTAGGGCCGCTGTGTGGAGCCTCACTCCATACCTGTCCTGTCACCACAAATCACTCTTGTCTCAGCACCACGTCAGAAGCAGACACAGGCTTCAGAAAAGTTTGGGTTCAGCCATGGCTGAACCCACCCAGCTGCAGCCACCCTCCTCACAGCCCTCCTGCAGCTCCTTGGTTGCTAAAATAAAAGTTACCATGCTTCCACAGCTGGTTCCAGGCTCTGCCACTGTTCCGGCCCAGGCTGGTCTCTGAGCAGCCCCCACTGCAGTGGTGGCACTCAGGTTTGTTAGGGACAGGTCGGGTTTTGCTCGTTGGTTTTACAGCAGGTGGATCCCACAGCAGATTCCTGCTTAGGAGCTGGGGAACCTACACGGCTATGCCAGCAGGACACTGGAGGTTTATTTTAGGGTTTTTTTTCCCGAATGGTGTTGAGGGACTTGCCAAGTAAAACATTCCTCTTCAGGAGCATATTTGCCAGCTGCAGCAGCCATGCTAAGGGAGGTAACTCCAGGAGCCACACTCCTCTTGCCCCCAGCCACTGTGAGAGCAGAAATTGGCACCAGGGACAGTGTTGTTAGAGGCGATTCCTGCTGTCGGGAAGAAGGACAAGCTTCACATTCCACCGTTAACCCATCTCCTTAATGAGAAAGCATCACTACAGTTTTAATTCCATCCAAAACAATGCTTATGCCCAGGGGAGATGTCTGAACACCGCATAAACTGTGGAATTGCTCAGAAGCTAAGCATCCAGAGCCCCTGACCTTAGAGGGAGGGAAGGGTTGCTTCAGAGGCATGTGGATTCATGAACATCAGCCTAAGAAGGACAAAATAAATTAGGTTTAACCTGTTCAGTCTCCAGTTACCATGACCAGGGCTTCCCAATGTGAAGATTTTAACAATATGGGCAGTGCTGAGCATTCCCACCCTTTGGCATAGCACCATCCTTCTGCTGGAGTTCTTTGGCCCAAGGACCTGTTAAAGCAGATCCTGACATAAGTGTTAATCATTTGGGAATTTCAGAGGAGTCAGTAAAACATCAGCTGTGCTGGGCATCCCGGGCGCTGATGGTGTCCTCATCTCCCATCACCTGCTCAGGGCCACTGAGGCAGCTGCCAGCAATGGGGGCTGAGGGGAGCTTGTCCCCACCATGCAGGGCCTGTGGAGTGGGACTGGAGCCGTTCTCCAGAGCAAGCAGCAGCAGGGATGGGTGCTCTGATCTGTGCTGCAGCAGCGTGCCAGCTCAGACTGGTCACTGCCCTCATACAGAAGAGGTGGAGGCTCCAGGGCAGTTGTGGAGAAGCCTGGGGTCACCCTCCTCGTGCCTTCTGCTTGCCCAGCATGGAGTTAACTTTTCACCTCTCTCTCCCTCTTGCAGCTTTAACTTCTCCCAAACCCAATCTGATGGGCCTGCCCAGCACAAGCGTCCCTTCACCCGGCCTCCCCACCTCTGGATTACCAAATAAACAGCCCCCGGCCGCACTGAGCTCACCCACCCCGGCACAAGCCACGTCGGCCGTGGCCCCGCAGCAGCCGCCAGCGACAACCCCACAGCCGCAGCCGCAGCAGCTGCCCCCCGCACAGCGCAAGGAGAAGGAGAGTGAGAAGGCAAAAGAGAAGGAGAAGGCACCCAAGGGGAAGGGGGACACCCTGCCAGGGCCCAAGAAGGAAAAGGGGGAGGCACCGACAGGCACCCTTGCAGCCCCACTGCCCACCATGGAGTATGCAGTGGAGCCTGCCCAGCTCCAGGCACTGCAGGCCGCCCTGAATTCAGACCCCACCACCTTGCTGACGAGCCAGTTCCTTCCCTACTTCGTCCCTGGCTTTTCCCCCTACTACGCCCCACAGATCCCTGGCGCCCTGCAGAGCGGGTACCTGCAGCCCATGTATGGGATGGAGGGGCTGTTCCCCTACAGCCCTGCACTGTCACAGGCGCTGCTGGGGCTGTCTCCTGGCTCACTGCTGCAGCAGTACCAGCAATACCAGCAGAGTCTGCAGGAGGCATTGCAGCAGCAGCAGCGACAGCAGCAGCAGCAGCAGCAGCAGCAGCAGCAGCAGCAGCAGCAGCAGCAGCAGCAGCAGCAAAAAGTGCAGCAGCCCAAAGGAAGCCAAACCCCTGTCCCCACGGGGGCTGCCACCCCGGACAAAGACCCTGCCAAAGAACCCCCCAAGCAAGAAGAGCAGAAGAACGCACCCCGCGAGGTGTCCCCCCTCCTGCCTAAACCCCAAGAAGAGCCCGAAGCGGAAGGCAAGGGCGCAGACTCTCTCTGCGACCCTTTCATTGTCCCAAAGGTGCAGTACAAGCTGGTCTGCCGCAAGTGCCAGGCGTGCTTCGGCGACCAGGAGGCGGCCAGCGACCACCTGAAGTCCCTCTGCTTCTTCGGCCAGTCTGTGGCGAACCTGCATGAGATGGTGCTTCACGTGCCCACCGGCAGCGGCCAGGGCAGCGGCTCGTACCAGTGCGTGGCGTGCGAGAGCACGGTGTGTGGGGACGAAGCCCTCAGTCAGCATCTCGAGTCAGCCCCGCACAAACATCGAACAATCACAAGAGCAGCAAGAAACGCCAAAGAGCACCCCAGTCTATTACCTCACTCTGCCTGCCCCCCCGACCCCAGCACCGCATCTACCTCGCAGTCGGCCGCTCACTCAAACGACAGCNCCGCGTGCCCCGCCGGGGAAGCCGCCGCCGCCGCCTTTCCCTCCTCTCTCCTCATCTTCAACGGTTACCTCAAGTTCATGCAGCACCTCAGGGGTTCAGCCCTCGATGCCAACAGACGACTATTCGGAGGAGTCTGACACGGATCTTAGCCAAAAGTCAGATGGACCGGCGAGCCCGGCGGAGGGGCCCCGGGACCCCGGCTGCCCTAAGGACAGTGGTCTAGCTAGCGTAGGAATGGACACCTTCAGATTGTAAGCTTTGAAGATGAACAATGAAAATGAATTTAAATAAAAAAGTTAATAACAAACCAATTTCAAAAATAGACTAACTGCAATTCCAAAGCTTCTAACCAAAAAAAAAAAAAAAGAAAAAAAGAAAAAGCGTGGGTTGTTTTCCCATATAACGATGCCGGTGGGTTTTACATTTCTTTTTTCCTTTCCTTTTAATAAAATAAAACTTTAAAAAAGAAAAAAAAAAAAAAAATCTGTTACATTTGTCCTCTCGAAGGTACTGTTG
>VZRN01003673.1:698114-729959 GCA_013397935.1 Dasyornis broadbenti
TTTGTCCTCTCGAAGGTACTGTTGGTCTGGGAGACGAAGGCCCGTGCTGCCTCCTCGCGCCTGCGGAGCTCGCACCCCTGTACATTGCCCCGTCTGATCCCCCGTCGATAGCACAGCAGAGCCCGGCAGCGCTGTATGGGAAAGCAGCCCACCTGGAGACAGTTTTAAATTTCTTGCTATCTTAGCATTCAGATACCAATGGCTTGCTAAAAGAAAAAAGAAATGTAATGTCTTTTTATTCTCAGGTCAATCGCTCACACTTTGTTCTGTTTTCAGAATCATTGTTTTATATATATATATATATATATATACATATATATATAATTTCTTTTGTTTGTTTTGGGGTTTTTGTTTTGTTTTGTTTTTGTTCCAGAAAAGGAATTTTTTTGTTGTTGTTTTTGGGGGTTTTTTGGGGTTTTTTTGTTAATTTAAAATGGGCAGAAAGTATTCGAGAGAAAAACAATGTGAACTGCTTTAGCTTTTCGGGGATTTTAAGGGTAGATTTTCTGCTGAAGCCAATTCCAAGGGGAAAAGTTAAGCACTCCCACTTTTCAGAAAAAAAAAAAAAAAAACCCACACAAAGAGTGTTGAGGACTTGGAGCTTAAAAAATAAGTTTTAAAACAACTGACTTTCTGTATTTATGATAGATATGACCATTTTTGGTGTTGAGTAGATTGTTGCATTGGAAATGAACTGAAGCAGTATGGTAGATTTAAAAGAAAAAACCCTTTTGTGTACATTTAGCTTTTGTATGGTCCAGCTGACGGCTTCTCATTTGATGTTGTCTTGTTCATTCCTAGCCAGATAGATTGCGATCCATCGACTCGCCTGAGCTTTTCTCCCCTTTGTACCTTTATCCCCATCCCCATCCTGTAATCTTCCACTTATGGTCGCTACCTTCATTTCTTAGAGGGTGGTTGCATAATTATTTTATAAAAACTAAAGAAAGAAGTTCAAAGGGTTTTGGGGGTCAGTAGGATCCCTTGCAGAATATTTTTTGTTGGGGGTTTGAAACTTTTTAAGGCGTATACATGCGATTTACCTATGTCTGTTACCCTTGTGCACTTATTTTGTTCTTATTTTCCATTTCTCTTTTTTTCTTCTCTTTTTCTTCCCCTCTTCCTTTACTCATTTTGTAAATGCTTCAAAGACTCCGTTCCTGACCTCTGAGCATCAGTTCTGTTTGTGTAATTAGGCTGCACTCTGTTCCTTCTTTTGAAAAAGAAAAAAAAAAGGTTTTGTTACATTTTTTTCTCTAAAGAAAATTCATGCTTTAAATAAAATCCAAAGACATACCCTTCACCACTGGTGCAGAATGAGCAAAAAGGATTCTTTTTACTTGAGAATTTGTTTCTGATTTAAACAAACAAGTCTAAGTTTAAATAAAGAATAAAAAAAAGTACCCAGGTTGTTATCTGTGCTTCTTCTGCAAGCAGAGAGACAACTCTTAGCGAGCACCCAGTGCACCCCAGGCAGGTTTCTCTTTCCAAGTTCTCTCCGTGGCAGCAGTGGGTGCCAGGCTCAGGGAGGCCTGGAGCCCCCCAGCTCTCCCAGCCCGCACACACCTCGGCCGGCCCGGACTTTGGAAGGAAAACTTTGTGCTGCTAAAATGTAGATTTTGGAGACATAGATACTTTGCTGTTCCCTTCCATAGCCAAATACCAACAGAAACAACCTCTTTCCACCCTGTTTCCTCTGCCCCAAAAGCACGAGAGCCTTCTGCCCACCATCATCATCCTCCTCCTGCTTCAAAAGGGAACTTCGAAGACTGTGAACGCAGGTTCCTCCCGCCGCCTCCGGCCGCTCCTCCCCGGGCTGAAGCCACTCGCCACCTCCATGAGAGACTGGAGCATCTGAGAGACAAGCGCGGGTTTGGTTTCTAGCGGGACACTTATATTTTTATGGAGTTTTGGTTTTAGTTCGATGAAAGACTAGATCCTGAACTGTTGTACATATTTCTGACTAGGCTAATGCACAGTGCAAATTCCTTTTTTAATTGTTTTTTAAGTAGTCGATACTAAAGCGCAAACCACCGGATGTTCCTCCCGGGACCCAGCTGTAGCATAAGGTGTCAAAAAAAGAACCACGTACCCATGGAGCGTTGCTGTTTTAACAAACTGTTTTCTTTAACAGAAGTTCTTGTATTTCTCCCCGTGTTTAAGATGAACATTTTTTAAATTCTAAAGTTGTACAGTTTTTTTTCCATTATTTTATCTTGTTTGTAATTCTATGAAATATATATATATATATATTTTTTGCCATTTAACTGTTGTATGTTACTCTGTCTGTATCATATAGAATTTTTTTTGGTTTGTTTTGTTTTGATTCTTTCTGTGATGCCAGTTCCCAGTTTAACACGAGCTTTACCTGTCCAATGCCGCAAGGTGTCTTTTGGAAATCCTTTCATTTTGTCTTGTTTCGTTTTTTTAATTATATTGCTTGGTCATAGTGCAATTTCTCTCTCCTCCTTCCCACCCACTAAAAGGTTTTATGAATTCATTTCCTTGTATTTTTTTCTAAGCGTTTCTAGAGACTATTTCAGTGCGAGGTTGCCTCCTCCTCCTCCTCCTCCTCCTCTTGCAGTCCGGCTGCCTGGGGCCGATGCAGGGAGCCCCGGCGCCAGCCTCGCGCCCACAGCGACCCAGTGCCAGGGGGGCTGCAGGAGCGACGTCGGCACACGGGAGGCCCTGCGCGACCCCCAGCCCACACGTGGCCTTTCCAGCAAGCGGCAGAGCAGGGCCAGGCTGGGCACGAGGAAAACACTTCAAACTTAGCATTAAGCGGGTTTCTGTTTTATTTTTAATAAAAAGCTTTTTTAAGTGGTGAAGATGGCCAAAGTTTCATACAACTGAGAGTAAAGAGAAGCATCAGGTGTGTGCGGGGTCACCTGGGGCTGGTGGGGGACGAGGTGGGTGGACACAGCCAGCATGCTCACCAAAATATATTTTGCTTTAAAAAAAATAAAGCTTTTAAATAGAAGCAGAAGTTGGGTTGGTTGGTTGGTTGGTCGGCTGGTTGGTTGGTGGTTGGTCGGTTGGCGCTGATACTGCCCACTGTGAAACAAAACTTTGACTATTTTTTTTGTTTTTATTTGGGGGGGGGGGTGAGTTTGGGTAGAACAGAAAGCATAAATGAGGTGAAGAGGGTTATGAACAGCCTTTGCAATGTACAAAAACTAGAGCAAGTGAAACCAAAAATGATGTTCTTGGTGTTTTTCTATACTGTAGTCTTGTTAGCTTTTTTGTTACTGTAACAATGCTGATCTCGAACTGTACCAAAATACATGAGACTGACAGAAACAAACCACATGGAACTTTCAAAACTTTAAAAAACTTTGTCACAAAAGACTTTGTTGTCATAGTTGAGTTGACTGTAGATGGTAATTGAATATACTCCTTTGGAACTATTTCATCACGTATGTTTCCTGCTCATTGTGATACATTAAAAAAAAATGAGCAAAAGCTCTTGTCTCGATGTCCCGCGTGTGCGGTGCTGGGTCCATATCGGGTGGGTGTGTGCCATGTGGCATGGCATGGCTCAGCAGGGCACACACATCGCCCCAGCACTGGCCACCCAGTGCAGGTGGGCACCGCCACAGAGCCACGTGTCCTCGTGCACCACTGGTGTGCACATGCCAGCACACGTGTGTCCGTGTCCCTCCCCACATGGGCGTCCAGGTGCCCATCTGGGCGACAGTGCCTGGGCTGATGCTGTGAATTCCCGTTCCAGTGGAAGCAATGAGCCAAGTGGTGCCGTCCGTACTGAGGCTTTGGGATGCTTTGTGTGTGAAAAGGACATTGTAAGTGCATTTAATTTTATGAAATGACTGCAGAAGGTTTCTGGGCATGGTGCTGTAGTGAATGGTTCAAGGGAAAGTGCAATGCCTTGATGGTCATCCTGAAATGTGTGAACTTAAAAAATCACATCTGTTTCTTTCTGCTGATAAATCGAAAGGAGATGCAGGAAAGTAGGTAAGTGGCAGCTCACTGCGCTCCCTCTGCAGCAGGGAGGGAACCCAGAGGAACTGCTGAGTGTTCAGTACACAATTCTCTTGCCAAAAATTGTCCCTTGCAGCAGAAAAGGCTTGAAATTCATTAATGGGTACCACATCCAAAAGAAGTCACAGGGGCCACAGCTCATCTCTAATTTATAACTATAGTGATAAATAATTCACACCCACCATTGCAGGTGGGGCAAGCATCTGCCCAGTATGGGTGTCCTTGGTGCAGCTTCCGGGACAGTGAGGGGCTTCTTCCCCCTCCACGGGGGCAGGGGCTGAGCTCCGCAATGTCCAGTGGAGCAGAGGACACGGGGAGGAAATCCAGCAGCTCTGAGAGGTGTAGAGCATTTCCTGGTTAACGTTCATACTGACTTGGGCACCACAGGCCATGAATTACAAAGTAAAGTGCGTCAAAATCACCAAGGCCCCCCTGATTGCGGATGCTGTGGTATATCTGCCCCAGCCCCTGCCCCAGGAGCAGCCTTGGAAGGGGACACCCTGCTGCACGGGTGCCCAGGTGGCAAGGGCAAGTGCACCTGGACATGCTACAGCTCAGGACTCTTAAAATTTGCTTCTGGCCAGACTGCCTGGTCCTGTCCTTGGCTTGGGCACTGTTCTTCTGGCATGAGCCTAAACACATGGGGATCTGGATTGTCTCTGGGCTGGTTGGGGTTTTATTAATTGCAAAACTCCATCCTGCCTTTTTAACAGGCAGACAGGACTGCGACAGTGACAGGGTCACCAACGTGATCCTCCTGCTGCTGGTGTTTGCACTGCACTGCATTAACATCTCTGCTGTTCCTAGACCAGCCGTTTTGTAAGTTTATTACATAACGTCGCTATTTATTCCTGGGTTGAATTCCACTGTAAAACAGCCACGCTTGAGGAAGTGCCTCATTATGTTCAGGAAGGTGTAAATGGCCTCGAGTAGCTGCACAAGCTGCCAACTGAAAACCTCTGCGCAGCATCCTGCTCAGAGCAGCCCATCCGTGGGAATTGTGCAAACCTCTGACAGGAATAAAAAGGTTTTTCCATGCTGTGATTCTGGTAAGAGGAGGCTGGAAGTGATTTTTAATGACCTTTCATTGCTATCGCCTCAAAGAGGTTCAGCTCTCACTAGTGCACTCTTACTAGGCCAAAAAAATGCATATTTATACAACCATAGCAAGACCTGCCTTGCCGATGGATTTGGAGCTGCCAGAGGGACCCGGCAGACCCCAGGGAACTCGTCCCCGGCACAGTGCGGCAGCTGCATGAACACCACTCCTGTAGCCAGGTCCCCGCTGATCCAGGCAGGGTCCCACGCTCACGTCTCGGCTGAATGACACTGGAAGGTTGCTGAGACATCCCTAACACAGATGGATGTGCTGGGAAACTGCCACCCGGCCGGGCTGTGCCAGCAGTGGTGAAGGGTTAACTCCATCAGCGCTTAAACTCCAGTGTGGAGCTGGTTCTCTGTTCCAAGCTCGTTAACAAGGTACACCTGATGATCTAAAGCACTAGAGAGTCATTTTAATTAACGCTCTGCCAGAGGGGATGTGGTGAAGACACTGATTTCACTCCAATGACTTTCTATTTTGGTGTATTGCGGAATCAGTATGTTAGTCCCCGGGCTAACGTGAGCTAATCCAGCCGCTGCTGAATGGGCACAGCCACTGCTCAGCCTCCCAGGGCAGCTCAGTACCGAGCTGCTGGCACCTCCAATGGGTCGAGGTCATGGCTCCTCAGCAGGTCACGACCCCTTGGCCATGTGGGGCTGGCTGTCCAGCAGGACCTGGCTAGTCATCCCCAACCCACCAGCAGGGCACAGGTGGCAGCAGGGTGGCAGCACCACAGAAACGACAGACACAGCCGTGTGGTCACAGGGCCCTTCCACACAGGACCGCAGGGCTAGGGGCACCTGGCTGTGCCCACTGTCCCATCCCAAGGGTCAGCGCCTGCCTGAGCTGTGAAGGAGCCACAGCCAAAGGATCTTCAGGTCTCCCCCAGCCTCTGTGGTGATGGAGGAGAGACTTCACACTGCCCCAGAGAACAGACAGCAGTACCTATAAATGGTATTGTGCTCTTGGTTAGATGGGAGCATGATGTTACTTAATTAATGTTTTAATACCCTAGGCATCTTCTGTGCCGTATAATTCATATCGATTCAGCTGTGAGCATGTTCTGTTAAAAAGATTCTCTTTTCTAAGCAAACTTTCAATTATATTGAATTGTCACAGCAAAAAAGGGTCTTTTCTCAGCCTGGGGGAAGGGGCTCTCAGCAAAACCAGCACCGGCTGGGCTGGGTACACATATGCACACACACAGGCATGCACATGCACACACACACGTGCACACACACGCACACGTGCATGCACACACGTGCATGTGCACAGTGCCCACACCCTCCTGTCCCAGTGCTTCTACCCTCCCTGAGCCACTGGTGCCACCCCAGCACAGCTTGTGACTGCAGCAGTGGGTCAGTGGGGTTGGCCCAGGCCACAGCCAAGGCACAGAGCTGGGCACACTGGGAGGGCGAGGAAGGTCAATGCCAAATCAGAATTGTCAGAAAATTATCATTGGGGCAGGGAGAAGGCAAAGCTTTTTTTCCCCCCACAATCAGGTAGGCATGTGTGTGGAATGCTCAGTGTTTTGGCAGAGAAGTGCCCGTTCTTTTTTAAGCAGCAATTCAACGTCCGTTACGTGACATTGTGTCCCTCCTGCTCCTGCAGCACAGTGATCAGCACACACACGGGACTTGACCATTCCCGCCATGTGTCCCTCGGCCCTGCCATGCCCCAGTGAGCCGCTGCTGGAAGGGGTTCCCCTGTGTGCCCATGGTCAGGGAGGCCCCACAGGAGTGAGACCATAGATTGCCTTGCTCCATTCTTGCTGGGCTTTGTGAGGCTGGGACTTGACTCTGGGCAGTCTGGCAACTTCTGGAAGGACACCCGCAAAGGTCCTCTATGCCAGGGCAGGTTCACTGTGGCACAGAAAGGTGCCTGGCACACACCAGCGTGTTCCCCTGATCGTTTCAGGCCTTCCTGCCAGGACAGCACAAGGCAAAGCAGCTCTCGGTGCTCTGCTCCCAGGAAGTTGCATCCCCATCTCACAGAGAGGTGGAGGCAAGATGGAAACCCGTGTCCACACTCTTCTGCCAGCACACGCTGAAGCCCAGGCTCTGGCTGTGTCCCTGGCAGTCACCCTCTCACCCTGTGGGGCTGTGAGGAGGGCGTGGAGTGAGTGGAGGCAAAACAACTTGGCACTTCTCTGCAGCAATGCCTTAGCACCTCCGGGTCAGGCTCAGCACACAGCCAACACACAGTGCCAGAGACCTGTGCCCAGTGGCCCCCAAGGGAGCAGCATAGGGAGGTGCTGGCAAAATTTTTAAGGACATGTGTGTGGTCTCAGCAACAGAAGAGCACCTTGGCATTCTAGAAGGATAAAAGGAGCAGAGCCATGGTGTGTTAGCTCAGCCTTGTGAGTCATGGCAGCATGGAACTGCCAGCTGTCACCAGTCCCTGCCACAATGCTGCGGCCCTCAGGGCCACCCCTCATCCTCCAGCCCTGCTGAGCCTGTCGTCCCCACAACACAGGGAAAAGAAGGCTGCTCCCCCACAGGCTGTCCTCTACCAGGGAGGCCTTATCAAGGATTTCTGCCAGTTTGGGTTTTTTTCAATAATGAGGCAAAGATAAAAATTCTGTATTTTCATTACTACCCATTTTCACAGCCCGCTGAACAAAAACACAAAGCGCTTCTCCTGCTGCCCCTTGCTCCCCAGCCCTGCCTCTTTCTCCCATGGAGTTCAATTAAAGAAAGGCGAAAATTGAAGCTGTTTTACGCAAGGCGATTGCAACATGCATATTTGATTTTTATGATGGATCTAAATTGCTGAATAAGGCCATGGAACAAAGGGAGACTGCGGCTTCCTGCCCATCACAGCCAGGCAGCCACTGCAGAACAAAAGCGCCAGCCATTAGAAGCTCAGCAGGGAGATACATTATATAAATGACTTTGTTTCTCTGCCCCTTCCCCCCGTGGGGGCTCGGATGGGGCTGGGGGCTGCTGATTCCACGTCCCGGTGAGAGCAGGCTGTGGGTGTGGAGTCTTCGTGGAGGCACAGGACAGCTGCGGTGAGCTGAGCACATGCAGCCGGCCACACTCGGGCTGGGCTACAGCCTGACCCCCTGGCTCCTGCCATTGGTAGGTTTCTGGCAAGCTGGCATCAGACCGTGGTGACCCTGGTGTGGCAGTAATGCTCCTCAGACATTTGCTGACACATCCCTTAACAGCACCTTTTGCAGCCCAGGCTGCAGGGCCACGTGGCAAGCGGCACTCAGGAGCTGGGACAGCAGCAGCACTGCGTGAGAATGCCTGGGAAAGGCCAGCCTGGACTCCCTTGATGGCCCCACCGATATCCTTGCAGCACAGAGCAGCGCCCACAGGGCACCGAGCCGGGGGTGCTGGCCACCAGGGGATCTGCAGCCATGGGGAGCTGTGGCTCTGCTCTCCACTCGCAGAACTCACTGTTTGTGTTTAGGGAAGGGTTTTCACCAGGGATGGTTTAAGCAGAAGATCTGCAATTCCTCAGTCTAAAGCAGAAGGTGTTTGACAAGGGCAGGATCTGGTTAGGATCAGTCTGGGCTGGCAGAGGGTTTCACCCTGACTCCTCGAAGCTGCTGCAGAGGAGAGCTGGGCTGTGCTCCACAGACAGTGTTTCTGCACAGGCACAGGCGGACACTGTGGCCCTGCCTGACATGCTTCGGTGGTCCAGGAACAACCCTCTCCAATGTGCCCGAGGGATGGGTATTGCCAAGATGTCTCTGCGTCCTGGCACAGCCCCCAGCCGTCCACAGTTGCGATGCCAGGGGGGCACGGCGGGCTCGTGACTGCTCCTCCTGCCTCTCCCTCCCCAGTGTGATCCCGGGGTGCCCTGGAATCTTCCCAGCCCCAGCCTGTGTGTCACAGCCACCCCTCTGTGGAGCCTGCACTCAAGCCAAAGTGGACACAAGGGCATACAGCAGATGCCTCCCTGAGTCCTGTGAGCAGAGTGGAGCCTGGCCCGTCGTGCTGGTGTGCGGGAGGGCTCAGGAACAGCACTGCGCCTGCCCGCAGGGGATGGGCATGGGGCTCGGCTGGCACTGGCCCACATCTAGCTACATGAGCTGCTCTCCCAGTGCTGGGCAGTGCCAGGGGCTGCTCGAGCTCATCCTCTCCTGCTGCAGACGTGACAAATGGCTGGAGAAAAACAACTAGCCAGACTGAACACGCGCTTTCCTTCCCTAATGCATCCCCCAGGTCCTCTCCCCGGCATCTCCCCCTCTGCGCTGCACTGCGGAATTGCATCATTCAGAAATAGTATCCTAATGGATCTCCCCCACACCTGCCCTGTGCTTTGGAGAGCAGGAAGGAATGCGACATATGCCACCATGCCCGTGGTGATGGCCATGCCAAACAGCCTGTGCTCTGGGGGGCAGTAGGCACTGAGACCCCACCACAGCCCCGTGTCCACCCACCACAGCCCTGCTCACCGCCATCTGCTACCAGCGAAGTGGCTGGAGGGGACAGTGGCGAGGTTTTGCTTGAGCAAAACTTGCTTAAGGCTCCTTAAGGAGCCTTAGCAAGACCCACAGCAAGGGAACAGAGCACCTGGGGAAGATGTTCCAGGTGGAATCCTGGGCTGGCTTGGGAGGAGGTGGGAACCTGACAGGTGCAGCTGCAGGAAAGACTGGGAAAAGGTGGGAGCAGCCCGAGAACTGACAAGGATGTGTTCAGCTCTTTAAAGTTTGATTTCCACGACCTTTTTCCTGCCGGTTACCACTCCCCTGGTGCCACTCCCAGCACTGACTGGGGCACGTTGTGTTTTCTCTGCTAGGGAGCTAAACTGAGATGCTGTGTGTAAGAAATGGGAAGTGACAAGATATGACCGAAGCATTGGAAATCAATCCAAACTAAATGTGCTTCTTAACTATAAGTGAACAGTTGAAAACAATCCTCTTTTATAGCCATGGAGATAAATACTCTGTTTTTATTAGGAAAAAATTGCTTTGGACTGAATAAAGTCGTTTGATTAACAAGTCAAAGCAGATGGTTTATTGATGTTTCAAAAAGGAGTTTACAAGGTCTAGTGAAAAAAGAGCCCCAGCTCTGAATTAACAAATTACCCAGGTATGTGGGACATTGACAGTTCACTGCTAATAGATTTATGGGCTGCTGCTGGGTGTTTTGTCCCCATTTGGTTTATTATGATAAAATATGGGGGCAGGGGTAACCTATAGCCTCCCCACAATATACTGTATCGACCCCTGACCCTGAGAGTCTGACAGCAGACCTATATATTAGATTCTTAATTTGTCTTAATCTAACAGGATTGGTCTCTGTGCTGTAATTATTTTCCAAAGGTGATGGTGTAGGTGTGTGTGAGCACTGCAGGTGAAGGTGGATCACTTTGTCTATTGCACTGGACACACAGTTCAACTCCTGAGGACTGGAGAGATCACAGTAGGAATGAGGCAGGAGCATCAGTATCCCATGAAGCAGGACATGACCTTGAGAAATAACAAAATTCCTAGGTGCTGTAAATTACCCCCATAAACCAATTAACAGGGAGGCCCTGGCAGCATCTGGAAATAAGCAACAATTGTAGCTGACAATGTGGGGACTTAACGAAATGGGGCCACAGAGCTGAGCCTTGTTCTATGAACTTACATAACTTACGGCAACAGCCTCAGACCCCTGCCCAGGGACACAGCTTCCCACCAGGCTGCCGTGCCCTGCGGGTGGGCAGAGGAACTGTGGCTAATGCAGGCAGCTTTGAATCCACAGTGGCTGAGACTTTGTGTGTAACGGGCCAAGATTCAAATGCAGCAATTGCCCGCTCCTGTGTCAGAGCAGCAGTGTTAGCCAACAGCATGGCCATAAGCACTGTCACCTGCCCCACACAGGGCTAACCACTGGCTGTAGTTACAGGCCAGTCTCAGCACTGAAAGGAACCAGGCAGGCTGAGGGGCAGGCACTGCTCATCCCCGTTCCCAGGGAATAGCCTGGGTTGTTATATCTATAATATATATATTATAATCTCATAATAATGGTGAGATTAACTCTGAGACCAGTGACTATCCAGAGCTGTTGTTTGCTCTAGCCCTGTCTTTTCTTTTGCTGTTTATCTTTTCGTTGTAGAAGAGTGGCTCCATTATATACAAACTGTCCTGAGGCTCAGAAGATATTCCAGGGAATCACAGGACTGTGTCTCATCTTCTCCAGTAATTAGTTACTCTCTCACATCTCAGAGGAATCACAGCAAACTTTCTTCTACATGCCATTGCTCCCCACGAAGCAGAAGGAAATTGAAAAGATCGGATTAATATTTTAATAGTTCACATTACAATTTTAATCTCACCCCAAGTGCAGGAGCAGTGGAGGGGGGACCTTCTCACTCTGCAACTACCTGATAGAAGGTTGGAGCCCAGTGGGGGTCAGTCCCTTCTCCCAGGTAACAAGTGACAGGATGAGAAGAAATGGCCTCAGGTTGAGCCAAGGGAGGTTTGGTTGGATATTAGAGAAAATTTTCATAGAAAGGGCTGTAAAGCAGGCTGCCCAGGAAGCTGTAAAATCACCATCCCTGGAAGAATTCAAAAAATGTGGATATAGCACCTGAGGACATGATTTAGTGGTGAACACAATAGTAGTGCTTGGCTGAAAGTTGGACTTGGTGATCTTATAAGGTCTTTGCCAACCTTAGCAATTCTGTGATTCTAAGCTGTCACAGCTGTGAGCACAGGTGCCACAAACAAGCTCCACCTGTAACCTCTTAAGGGGCTGCTCTGGGAGAGTGAAGGCCCATGGAGTGTGCACAAGCGAGTAGCCTAGCTCCAATATTTTCTCTCTAGTATTCACAGGAGCTCACTGTCCTCTGTCCCTCCTGTCCTAGCCACTGTCCATAGGTGTCACCACTGTGCCTGCTCCACCTGGCTGCTGGGCTCAGCTGTGCTGCAGTGGGAAAGGCTCTGTCAGCTCAGGAGCAGGGGTAGCTTTGCTGCTTGAGCTGCTCTTGGAGGGATCAGATTTAAGAAGGGTTTCCAACATATGCTTTGGGTACAGTCCTGGGGCTCTCCAAATCAGTTCTGCATCCCACCTGGGCAGGCAGAGTGGTGATGGGCAGGGCTTGGTGTGCCTCTTATGGCCTGTCAGCACCACCTCTGCCCTGCTGGAGGTCAGACCAGCCGGTCTCCACACCTGCAGGATCGTTGTACCTGGTGAGGGGACACTGTGGCAGTGAGTCCTGCACCTAATGGCCCAGTGCCAGCACTGAGTGTCACTGATGGCTGCAGGCATGCGGCTTTGTTTCGCTGGCTCACGCTGCCTGGCAGCTCACTGTGGTACTGCAGGGCTCTTCTAGAGGAGTCCCTGGCAGGCTGGTGGAGGTGCAGCTCCTGCTGACAACTTGTTGGATGACTCTCTCCAGGAAAGATAGTTTTCATGCACTGTCCTGGCATCCTGCCACCTCTCCTTGGTTGGGGTCTATTTAATTAACATTGCCAAGACAGCAGGTCTAGGAGGATGGGAAGGGAGCTCTTCCCTCAATTCACTAACTGCAGCAAATCACTTACTAGGAAGCAGTTTCAGGCTGTGGCTCGATTCCAAACTCGACGATGGGTCTTAGTCTGTTAGTCACAATAAAACAAACTCAGAGTTGGCCTCTAAAAGATCCCTCACACCCCAGCTAGGACACCACGGGTTTGACACTAGCACAGTGAAACAAGGCACACCCATGTGCATTCCTGCAGACTAAAGGAATTCATGTGTCCTTGAAAGGTAAAGAAAAGGATGTTCACCAATGGAGGCATGAGCTACACCAACCAGCAGCAGATGTCCTCCACCATAAGCTCAGTAAAAAGTCCCAATTTCATACACCCATGAGTGGTGAATCAAACCCAAATTACATAAAAGCACATATTGGTGTGGATCACTGCTGCTCCTAATTTCAAAATTTTGACCCGTGTGCATTTCAGCTGAAGGAATGCTGATAGAAAAATGTGCTAAATATATATTTTTAAAAGAGGAAAATTCCTGGTTAGAAAATTATTACAAAGTTATGAGTAATGGGGAAAGAGCTGTAGTGGAAATTCTGAGGAAATATGGTTGTAATGTGCCTAGCAGTGACCATAAAGGGGCTCTGACCCACACAAAACTGGCTTTCTTGCTATTTCCCTATATTTCACAAATTTAAATGATTCCCTGTTTTGGAAAAAGAATCTGGAACTTGACTTCCATTCCCAATGCCATCCCACAGTTACCCCATTCATGCCATCTGGTATTTGATCAATATACATGGCTGTGGGAGTATTTCACATTTGAGCTCTGTTACATTTTTTCATGTGATGGTCTATTGCACCTGGGGCTTGGCCTTATGCTGAGCTAGACAAAAACAAAACAGAAGTTTATTCTGTAGTATGCACTGCCTTGTTATTTCTGTAGCATCTTGTATGCCTGAGGCGAGCAGGATTAGTGGAGGATTACTGTGCATGCGTGCATAGCTTAGAAAACTGCTTTGATTACAAAGCTCAAAAAAAGGATATTAATTTTTTATTACAAAAATATTTGTTTTACTTCATTCCTCTTCTAACAGCAGAAAAAGTTCCAAACATTCTCTCGCTCTGCAGTCACACTCCCATTCCAAGCGGGGAGAGGAAGTGGATTTCTAGTGCTGTTTTCCTCCCAGAGATCACAGCCTGGAGTTTTGCCTCATGCTGTTTCCCAGGTCTGTCACTGCGAGCAGGGCCTGGACAAGCTGAACTCCAGCCATCCTGCCAACAAGGAACGAGGGCTGGGGTAACAGTAACTCCCTTGTCATTATTTACATCTCTAGGGTTTCAATGAGCTCGATTCCCTTCCTGCTTCTCCACCAAGCATTGGAATAGCTGGCCAGTTCCTTGAGCCTATGATTTACCATTTGTCTGTGCATTTTTTTCTTTTTTTGCCTAAAGCAACTGGATTTCTACATGGTCTCACAAACAAATGGCTGAGTCATGCAGGTTTCCCAAAGCTTGGCTTATGTGTGATCTGTGTTAATGACACTATTTTAACCCATCCATCCATTTCCTAAACTGGCTGCTTCCCTTACACGAGACAGCAAACCAGCTCCAGCATCTCCTGGGTTTGGAGACTTCCCCTATCGCGAATCAGGTATGTGGCTCAGAGGCAGCAGCAACTCCTTCATCGGCTTACAACACGCATAAAGTCTCGGTGGCTTTGATGGGGTTACGGCTGTGACGGGAATGCTGGCGAGGTAGTGGCAGCAGGGCCTGGGGCTGCGTTGAGGGACAGCGCAGGACAGTGATATTGGACCTGAGATCCCAACACCATTGTGTTCTCACTGAATGGCTTCTCTGCATGACAAAGGACATGAGGGCTCTGCGAGCGATGTCGAGGGAGAGCGCTGCCTGCGGCGCACGGGAAGCCCCAAGCCCGCCAGCAGCGGCCATCCCGCCCCGCGGCAACGCAGCCCCTCAACGCTGGGCTGAGCGCCCCGCCCCTTCCCCTGACGCCCAATCGCCGTCAGGCGGGGGCGGGAAGCCAAGCTTCTATTGGGTAATCCTTACGTCAATCAACGCCTTCGGGGCCCAGCCGACTCGTGAGCCTTTCCGCGTGCGCAGCGGCACCGCCCCCACGTTTGGCAGGTGTTGATTGGTCGCCGTGGGGGGCGGGGCTTGACCACACGCATCACGATTGGGCGAGAGCCCGCCAGTCCGGGGAGGGGCTTGCCTCGTCCCGCTTCATGATTGGACGAGGACCCGTCAGTCAGGGGCGGGGCGGGAGGACGGCCCGGCGCGTCGTTCGAACGGGGTTCCCGTTGCTGCCGGGGCCCGCGTGCGATCTCCGGGTTGGTGCTGGTCGCGCTGTGCTCCCCGCGCAGCCCAGGTGGGCGCTGAGGGACGAGCTCCTGCTCGGCCTTCCTCCTCTCCAGAGAGGCCCGGCGGGGAGGCAGGGCTTCCTTCCCGGCCGCCCTCTGCAAGCTAGGACAGACCGGCTGCTCCCGCCGGCTCCTCCGTTGCCGGTCCGGAGGACATGATGGGAAAGACTCTGCATTGCAGGATCCTGGAAAAACCTGGCACCTGCCAAACTACGGACCAGGTTAGTGCTTGAGAGGTTCCCATCTAGCCAAGCAGTTCCGTGAACACTTTGTAGGGAAGAGGGGTGGGCTGAAAGGCAAAGCTCTGCAAGCCGCGTTGGGTATCGTCACAGTGGTCACTCGTTTTAACAGCTGGGTGAAAACTTTCTCTAGGCAGGTTATGCTGCAAAGACGTTAGGAAACATGATCTGGTCTGATTCCTTGCTGAAAAGTGGTATCAAATACACCTCTGTAGTTTCTGACAAACTATGCTAAATCTGTTATTAACAGCCTTCGGGACTGAAGATTTAAAGTGAAACACTGAGCTGGTAGGTGCTGAAGTGCTCAATGAGTCGGGTTTCTGCTTATGTTGGTCCTGTTTGACATCCTTAATTCAAGACTTTAGTTTATTTTCACATCACTGCTGAGACAGAGAAATAGAGAGTTGCTTTTATTGAATCAAGCTGTATGCGGGGGGAAAAAAAGACGGGAACAGCTCTCCTATGCTGCAACAATGTTTATTGCACAGACTGTAGTGTAGGTCAACAAGAAATTAGTTGCTATTGCAAAATACAGGGGTTTTAGTTGATATCGCTTGGATAACCTAGAAAATAATCTGTTTTAAAAAATCCCAAACGTGTGCTTGAATGTGTATTCACTCTCTTAACTACAACAACCATGAAGGAGCAACTCTGAAGTCTCCTGGTGTGTGCTACTGAGAAATCACTCCCTGATAACGATGAAATTCTGACTCTGACTGTGTTTTGGTCTGGGTTACCAGTTGGATCATGTGGAACAGTCCTGCTTTTTGGAGGGTGACCTCTCTGTGTCTGAGTGTATGTTTAATAATGAGTTCTAGGGAGATGTATGCATCATTGGCTTTGTGGTGTTCTGAGACAGTGGCATCTTCTGGAGCATAAATTGTTCTGCTTGAGTTGAATTTGTGTATGCTTATAAAAATTGTCTTAAAAAAATTAACTTTGATTTTTAAATTTTAGATAGGACTGAGAAAACTTACAGCAACATCTCATAACTGGAAGTCAGAGGCACAAGGCTGCTTCTGAGCAGGTAAGAGACAAGCAGCCTCTTAAACTTTTCTTAACTGAAATTAATTTCACTCCAGCTTTTGAATTTGAACCTCAATTTTTTTCTGTCTCCTTTTTCTAGTCACTTTTCCTGTCTTTGATTTATAATTTTACCTTATGTTTTATTGGGAATTGTTTTTTCATTTTTTATGCTGTTGGCTTTACACTTCCAGAAGTAGCTGAGATCTTGCTATTATCCAGAAGTATTTCAGAGTGTGAATTACAGCTCTTCTGCTGCTGCCACTGCTCAGTTAACAGTGATGATTAAATCCCATAAATATTCTCTTGCCCTTGACAGGAAAAGCCTTGAAGGTGTGTTGATGGAAATCGTTCCCTTTCCTGTTGATATTTGTAACTAAAATCAGGCTGTAAAGTGCTGAATGCATCCAGAAAGCCCATGCCGGTCTTCCATTCAAGCAGAGCAAATGTAATCACCAGTGGTCTCACCCTTTGAAGGGCTGGAGCACTTAAAAAGAACCAGATGATTTGTAGATGGATTCTGTCTCAGACTTCAGTGTTAGGAAAGGGCAGATGGCATTTCTTCCCATTTCTGAAAATCAAACCCATTTTGTTCAATTCAATCCCCTCCAATTCCTCAGTCAATACTGTCTTGGGGTAAGCGTGATCACTGGTGAGGAAAAGAAAGAGCCAGATCAGAACCCGGTGATAAAATTCCGCTGTGGAAAATCAGAATATCTGCTGTGTTTATGAGAGGCATTTTTGGGGGAACATAGGTGGGGCAATAGCTCTGGCAGAAGTGATGAGAAGTTTGACTTAATTTTTGAGGTCATTTCCCTTGTGGGTATTTGGGTACAGCAGAGAAGGGAAGAAACTCTGCCTTATGAGAGGCATAAAACCCAGTGGCTGTCTCTTGGCCAGTGTTCCTGATTTTCCAGTAAGCTGTGTGCTGCACGGAGGTGTAGAACCCTAATGGTTTGTTGTATGCCATTAAAAGGTATTGTACACTCATAAAAGAATGACATTTTGATCAATGCTGTTAAAAGAATTACTGTCTTGACACAGAAAAGCTTTCCTGCTGCAAGTTTAAAAATATGCCTTTAAAAGCTTTTTATTGAATACCTTTGCATCCCTCAGAAATGTGCTATTTTGGCACAGGGCTGCTCTGAAGTAACTCCACATTGTAACCTGAATGCAAGACCTCGTGTTTACCATCAGCAGGGTGCAAGGTGAGGTAGGTGTATTCACTTACCTACTGTCATGGGGACAAAGGAAAAGCACCTAAAGCCGCTTGTATGCAGGCTAAAAATACAATCCCTTAATTTTTAAAGTCCCAAATCACTTGAAAGCTATTTGTTTGTTTTGACATTGATTCCTCTCTGTCCCTCTAGCTTTCTTTTGAGTGTCCCTTTGGACTTTGAAGCTATGCATTGATGTTGAAAGAAGGCAGGTGGCAGGTAGGGAAACCGCAAACCGCTCCACTGCAGCTGGGTCCTGGCTTGTGGGCAGGTGGACTCTGCTGGGAGAAACTTGACTTGGAGGTGTCTAAGGTGGTCCTGTGGTGTAACAGTTCTCGTGGCAGAAATCTCCCCTTAGCGTGGTTAAAAGATCTTGTGTCAGAGCTCTTGATTAATCACAGCTGCTGGAGGAGTGTTGTACCTGACTTGATCGTGGCCGGAATCACAGCTGCACTGTTCAACAAAGCTGACAGGTGCTGTCAGGTGGGAACCTGAGCATCCCAGACAGGGAATTGGGAGGCAGGGCTGTAATTCCTCAGCTCTGTCACTCTTTTACATGTCCTTGAGCACTTCGTTGTGTGTTCCTTGAGCTCTTGTGTTACAGGCTTTCAGTTGTTTAGCTGTGTGTGATGTTCTAAATACAGCTTTATATAAAGGTGGAGGGATTAACTGAAAGAGCCAAGAATGGTGAGATGGGTTTTCATGTAAAGACATCCAGGATAAACCATTCTCTAGGCTTTTTCTTCCTCTCCTTTCTGTATATTAATGACCAGAACAAAGCAGCAGATCTGAGTGCAGTTGGTATGTGCCATGCCCTGTCATGGGACTGTCACCAGCTGGAGGGATTGCATAGTGCCTGCTAAGAGGTTTTGTAACAGGTAGGTGAGGTCACAGCATTACCTGGCATTTCTATACCTCAGGTGAAAAAAGCTGTGACATGTAGCAGTGGGATTTAATTGCTGAAGAAAGCAAAACGTTTCATTTCCCCTTGCGTGAGTAGCTCCCTTCATGTTCAGCATTTCAAGATATGAGTGTTCCTTCAGGAAAAGGAAATATTAATGCTCTGCATGTTCTGCAAAGACAAGATATGAAAGGAAGAATCAGGAGAGCTTGAATGCTTGTATTTGGCATATGAGGATGTTGTTCAGAGAACTGTGAGTGGAGTTGGCATCTGTCTCACTTGTTTCCTAACTGTCTGTCAGATACCTGAGTTTTGTCCAATTTGACTTTCAAGGAAGGCATTAGATGCCCAAATACTTTTTGCATTTGTTTCGCTCAAACTTTCGACAGTGGTCGATTTGTATTTTTTTAATTGTGTGAGTTTCTGTCACCAGCTGCTGTTGACTGTTTTCCAAAGCCTCACTTGTGTAATTTTAGCTTTGGAGGAAATTTGAAAGCAAAATTATCTCCATGGCCCTATTTACCCACAATATCTCCCTCGAAGCTTCCTACAAATGTTTTTATACAGTGACATTTCAGAGTACCTGCTTTCAGGAGACGCTGCCAGCCTGAAAGTGGGGCTTAGGCATGTTTTCTTACATTTAGCTATATTGAAAATGGTGATCTTTGCTCCAGTCTCTTTTGTCTGGCAAACTAAATGGCTTTCTACCACTGATCCTTGTTTTCGTCACTCTAATCTGTAAATTTGTGCAGTAATCATCTTGTGCTTTTTTTTTCAGAGCATAGACAAAACTGCTGCATAACATAGGGTCAAGCTCTTGAGGGTGGGATAAAAGAAACTGTTCTCTATTGTGTTGATATTTAATTGCTATAAGCTGGAAACATTTATTTAGTATTTGGCCTCATCTGCAATTACATTCTGAGGGCTATCAGTCTCTAGCCCACTTGATGTGTCATGTTGATTTTGATTTTCTTAATCAAATGTCATTTTGCATCAAGTCAACTGCCATACAAAACCTGCTATATCTGTGCTATTAATTAGCAATAAGCATTTAATAAAAAATCATGCTAGTGCAAGAAAATATTTTCTGAAAATTCGTGTCACTAGTGTTATATTACCCTATTTTTTTCCTAGCCAGAGTCTTGTATTGGCCATTCTGTTGTTTTGTGATCAGTGTCACACAGACAAGACTACAGCAACTCGTGTCACCAGATCTGCCCCAACAAAACAACAACAAAAGAACCCAAATAAACAAGCAAAAAACCCACAAACAAACAAAAACCCCCTTGTTATTATTTCTCTCTGTCCTCTCAAATAGGCTTTCAAAGAATACTAAAAATTAGCATTAATGTTCCAAATAGCTCCTCAGACAAGCTTTTTTTTCTAATCACAACGGAAATTGAAACTTGTATCTTAACTCTCCCCCATCTGACCTACTTCAAGACGCTCACTCGAGTTTTAAATGTCCTAGCAGAGTCATCTGTCCTCCTGTGGGACTTGCAGGAATCCTTTCTCAGGAGGTCCCCTGCTTAAGTGGCTGGAGCAACAGCACTAGAGGTGACTGTGCCTTGTCACTGGTTTGGGCAGCTGGGATTAGATGGATGTGGGACAGAAGCTGAGGGTCTAAATCTCTTTATGTTACTATTTCAGGTGAATAACATGGCTTTAGTTTGTAATTGATTAAAATTTGATGTTAATCTTTGCAGCTGCGAAACAGAGAAATTCAACAAACTTTTACAACTAACCCCAAATCTACAGAAATTTATCCTGCAAGTGCAGTATTGTCACCAAGCCATCCAGCACAGATGCCAGTTATGTGATGAGATCACGGAGTTCCTGGATGTTGGATGGATTGAATTGCTGTAAGAACCGGTGGGAGCAGATCTTTGGGCAGCAGAGACAGGGAATACACGTTTTTATATAATGACCTTCAAAATCAAACCTCTGCATCGTCTCATGGTTTTGGCTGACTTCCTGGGGGCATGTGGATAAATCAGATCAGTTTGCTCGCTTGATGTGCATAGACAAGTGGGAGGATGATGAAATGACAGCACTAACAGAAAGGTGTGTATTACAGTGAGAGGAATAAAGGTATAGAGGAAAGCGGTGCCCTTTTGTGGACATATTTATGAAAAAAATTTATAACTGGAAAATAAGATGGGTGATTGATACCTGTGGAATGTCTTGGGAATAAACAGATCAATAAAATCAGTAAGATGAGACCAGGAAGGTGTATTTTGTTACTTGCTGGAGTCACGAGAAACACTTTCGTACTTGTGAAAATGGCATGTTCTGAATTCTGGAAATTATATTGTACTGAAGTTTTTGGGGAATAAATCAGCTGGTAGCTCAGAGTGGTATTTGCTTTCAAGTCTGGAACTTGGGTTGCAGTGTATTTTCTTGTTCTAGGCCTTGCTCAAGGAACAGTGTGCAGGGAGCTGAGGGAGTAACTCATGTACTGAAAAGAGCTGTGGCTTGTTCTGCTTTCCTTGTGTTTTTAGCAGGGCAGGTTGCAGGATGTTTTCTTTGTAGCTGTGGTGTTTGGGCTACAGGGATTTCAAATCTTTCAGAGAAAAAAAAGCTTCAAATTCAGCTCTGAGTCTGATATTTGTTTTATTAGTGGAAATCTTTGTCTCATGTGTTTTCCCAGTTCTAGATAACCTTTTCTTGTCATCTAAGAAATTAATTTCTTTGTTGGACCCATTGCAAGTAAACTTGATAGCAGGATTGCTGTTATTGAGGCAGCTTACACAGTGATTTGCTAAGTACAGCCTCTTCATATAATGTGAAGCACAAGTCGATTTATTGACCACCACTGGGATTTCAGGAACTGTTGAACTACCTGGTTTTTATCCTTCTCTCATAAAATTTGCTATTAAATGTCTTTTTTTCTGTTACCCTCTTGAAAAGGGTTCTCTTTAAAATGCAGTCATACAAGAGCAGCAATCCTACTTCTGTGCTGTAGAGTTTGGCTTTTTAATGAAGTGCCTACAGGGTCATATAAAGTATCTTGACATCAGATTCTTAAAGGTTTTCCTAAAATACTTTCCCATGCCAGGGGGACACTGACGCTTCTCAGCTGTGACAACTGACTCCATGGTTGTGGTGCCAGCCCTTGGCACAGAGCATATCCCAGTGAGAGCAAAACTGCAGAAAGACCAACTCTGCTCTTAGCACAAGACTGCCCTTGTTGTCCTCTGTCAAATATAATCTTCTGCTTCTCCGGAATGCTACGGAATTATTAAGTATATCATTTGATTCGTTTGTGCTATTTGCTGTATATTCATATTAGCTTTTTACTACTTTCTGCAAGCACTTCTCTAAGGTGTACATTAGGAAGGAAAAGTGTTGTCTCTGGTAATCTGTAAAAACAGTTTTAAAAATAGAATCCAAGTGAACTGTACAAGTGGATTATTGATTCTTGGGGATGCGGAGAGAATGCTTTCTGTGAAGTCCTCTTCGTTGCTTCGGAGCCTATACCAGTGTCTGGAGGCTTTGGGGGTGATGTTTGTTTGATTTACAGGCAGTAACAAAGAAATCGTCTCTAGTTAATCTGGATTTCTGACAACTCTTCCCAGCCACTGCTGCAGATAGGATGTCAGAGCTGGGGTACTTGGGGGTGGAACTTGGATATTTATAGGTTATGGTATGCGGTGGTGAAGGCCTTGCATCTCAGCATGTTTGTGCTCCGAAGAGCGATGGTGCCATGCTGTGTTACATGTGACCAGAGCATGACGCTGCTTGGGACTGGCACTGGTGCTAAACTGCCCACAGAGCTGCTTCAGGCATTAAAAGGCAAGAGGGAAGTGAAGGCAGAAGAGAACAGCTATTAGAGTGCCTTAGATTATTGCAACCATCTAAAGAAGATGACATTGTCTTTGAACCCTGATGCTGTACCCACAGCTGCAACATCTGCCAGCCCAATGCTCGGGGGGACAAGCCCATCCAGTTATGTACTGTGGTTAAAAGACTATTTTTGGTTTTATTTGTGCAGAAGTTAAATGAAAGGAACAAAACTAGTATTTTCCAAATTTCCTTTTTGCTTACTTTAATCTTGCATTTATTGTAGAGCAGCATCGTAGTAGTTCTGATTCACCTGACCACTGGACAGTGAGAGATCCTTTTTATTTGACTGGTCCCAGAATGATTTTATTTTGCTGTCAGCTGCAGATTAATAAGCTTCAAGATGAAATAGCATCTGCCATGTGCATGGTTATCATGCATGTGCCAGCTAAGTTTTATTTCCAAGACAGATTCTCCACTTGCAATCTAGAGGAAGCCCTGATCTCTGGGGGGGAAAGCTGGGCCATCACTCTGCCTGTGCAGCTCAGCTTTGCATTCAGCACAGAACGGCCAGCTGCATGCCTGCCTGCTCCTCAGAGCCCAGCCCAGTGTGCTTCCCTCAGGCCTTGTCAGGGCTGTGCTCTTGGAGACTGATATGAGGAATAGTCTACGACACTATTGGCAAGTGGCTTTCACGCTCTGTGGCAGATCTAATGAGCTACAGCTGCCTGGTGAAATCCTGCTGCTGATCCTCTGAAAGAACTCCTGAAGGCTCTGCTTGGATTCATGGACTTTCCTGACTTTTTTTTTTTCTGCTTTGGGAAGCAGAGGGAGAAAGCACTCTTGGAAACTCCTTCATAATCCATATTCACAAGTGTCAAGTTTAGAATATGGCACAGGAAAAACTGGGAAGGTGACACACACACAGGCATAGCTGGACATGGAAACACAGTGGCATGTGCCCACCTGCTGAGGAAGGCAGGAGTATAAATCACCTCCAGGCTCTCAAAGGTCCCCCATGAACAGGTATTTAGTGCTTCCTGTTCATCAGATGCTGCAGGTGCCTGTGTTGGTGCTTGGTACATGTACAAACAGGAGAGGTGGTGCTGTCTGGTGGGAATGCGGCACTCATGGCTCATCTTCCAAAACTTGGGATCTGCAATTGGTAACAGTGCTAATATACTTTTTCATCTTTTTTTTTTTTTTCATATCCACTTTACATTTTGTTCCTATTTACACAATGCCCTTTATTCCCTTTACCTCGTCCCATGCCTTAGGGATATCAGCTAGCCTGGACTAGCCTTCTACATTGGAACTGGAGTTGTGAGAGAACAGGATCAAACACAGAAGTGTTCTTCTTAGCTGGTGAGTGACAAGGCTATGGACTGACATATTTAAAGAGAATCAAGAGGCATATTGCTAATAGACTTCCAGGTACTTGGAGAGGAATATTGGACGTGAAATGCTAGTAAAATGAACTCCTTAGAAATTATAAGTCTCACTTCTAATGCAGAAAACACTTTATCTTACTCCTTTGATCATCCTGTTTGTAGTGGTTTTGACACGTTCATTATTAAACAAGTGATATAACACACCTCCTCTGGTTTGGTAATGTAATGAAACCTTAGAGACTGGCTCAGTGTTTGGGGCTTTCCTAGTGGGAAGGAAGACTGTGAGGTCACCCCATTTTCAGTTTGGAAGAAGAATTCTCACCTTGCTGATGGCTCCTGGCAGGTGTCAGGTGCAAAGCAAGTCTGCATTCATTTTTATACCACTTCTAAGACTGAAAAATAAAAGTTAGGTTCCTGATTTGGCAACAGAAGTGCCCAAGGGCTGCTGAGGGCTATCACCTGTGAGAAGTCATTCTTGTGAGGAGTCCTGGTGCTGCTCTAAGGGTTTATTTGGGAGCGATGAGCAGGCTAAGCACACGTGGGTGTGAGTCGTGGAGGTGTATGTTTTTCAGCTGCAGCATCAAAGCTGCAGGGCCGATGTGGCTGTGAGTTGCCTCTGCTGCACATTTGTGTTAGGGCTGTTTGTGCCGTGCTGTTACTGTTTTCTGGGTGAAATTCGTGATGTGTGTGTCTCAGGGACGTGGTCTCACCTTTTGCATCTCCTATCCGAAAAAATACATTTGGTTTTTGTCCTTCCTCTCCTTCCTTTTCAATCATATTTTGCCTGACCAGCAGTTGTCCAGAGAGGAACCTGAGCCCAAAATGGTGAGCAAGCAAGGGTCTGCTATGCATCCCTGATTCAGACACAACCATGCAGCTTCTCCACTCTGTCTTTAATTAAACTTGGGTTTTCTGTTGTTGTAGCTGGAAGCAGTGTGCTGACACAACTCATTCTTGTATCAAACAGATTAAAATGTCAATGTTTTAATGTTCTCATCTGTGGGAAAAAGAAAATAGTTGGGTGTTTTATTTATAACTTAAAAAGATGCTGTGAAAAAGGTTTACTTGTGCAAGATGGAAAATAACAACTAAAGGTACAGAGTTCCATTTAATAGTAAGAGTCTTTAAAAGGCTGAAAATAGTGAAAGGATGAAATTTCTTAAGGAAATAGGCTATACTGAGGCATGGGACTTTAAAACAATTATAAATTTACTGTATTTTTAATTATTCACCCTGTTTTCTTTGCTTTTGTGGCATGGTGTGCACACACCCTGATGAGCTCGTGTACCAAACCAGTGCTCTATGTGAGAAGGAAAAGAACGAAGGTATCTGAAAAGAACGGTCAGAAGTCAGTGCTGTCCCCCATGCTAAGTGACCTGCTTCTGGAGAAGGGAGCTGTATTTTCTAGGAAGAAATGTAATTTTTTTTGTGACCAATTCCATTCCTGTTTTCTGCAGGTTTGCTCCCTGGGCAATTTGAGGAGTGACAAAGACACTGGTTTGGAGCTGTTGGTTGTCAGTGCCCTGTGCAGGCACCTGTGTGAGGCAGGTTCTGGGCCAGCAGGGTGGCCAGGTGAATGCAGGAGGCTGCTGGGCGAGGGTCCAGCCAACGACTGGAATTGCCTACTTGGAATTAATGCCGCTTTTCTTCAGAAAGTGCCTCCCAGACCTTATTTAGAGATTTGCTTGATTTGGGCTGTCCTCTGGGTTACCATCTGTGGAATCTCTGTTTCTGTGGCAGCCTTGTCACCCTTGCATGTACATTACATACGCACACCAGTGCCCTTTTGGATTCTGCTTTTCCTGGATCGGGGGGAGGAAATAACCCATTTTGAAGAAGGGAAATGGAAAGAGTTCCATCTGAATGCTGATGCTGGAAGAGGAGTGCTAGGTGTCTTTTCTTTTTACTTTCTTGCTCTCTCACACCTATTTTTTTCACCCCATCTCCTACAGCCTGGCTGATGGGCGATCAATTTGTTGGCAGGGGCTATTGAAACATGAACAGAATGCACGTTCTTACTGTTGTAGTCAGAACTGGGTGCTGGAGCCAACACAAACAGCTCTGGTGTGGGAACCAGTGCTGGGTGTTTGAGTCAGGATGTTCTTGGTGGTCTGTCCTTACTGCACTAAAAATGTCAGCAGTTTCTTTTCCCATAGTGTTCATTTATGTTCCTGTTGTTTAGTGTTTATACAATCACTGTGCCTGTGGACAGTTCAAATAAATACTTTGAATAAATTCTGTGGTTTTCTTCACTGTCAGCTCTTGCTTTCTGTAGGTTTGGGGGTTTTCCCACTCTGTGGCTTCATTTTTTTGGTCCTCTTTCCAGCTTTCAAAGGGAATGTGG
This sequence comes from Dasyornis broadbenti, assembly GCA_013397935.1. Taxonomy (NCBI): domain Eukaryota; kingdom Metazoa; phylum Chordata; class Aves; order Passeriformes; family Dasyornithidae; genus Dasyornis; species Dasyornis broadbenti. Next base: position 723,906 of record VZRN01003673.1, read on the forward strand.
CATTTTGTGTTTGGTGCTGATTTTTTGTTGGGTTTTTTTTTCCCACGAGGTAAAATTTGATTGTGGGCACACTTCTTTGGGTAAATAAGCTCCAAGTGCAAGCAGAGTGCCTCCAGAATGCCTTGGGAGCCAGGGTCCAGAGTACTTCAGGCTGAGCTGTGCTGCAGCTGGTGACACAGAGACCGTGCTGCCCTCTCAGCTTGCACTCCTCTCAACGAAATCAGACTGTGCTTTTCCAGAAGAATGTTGGGCCATTGAAGCCCTTAGCCTTGTGCTTTGTAACACCCATCCAAGTATTCAGGAACCACCAACGTTCCTTACGGGTTGTGCTCTAATGAAAGTCCAGGATGCAGGATGCTTGTGGGAGCTGGATGGTTTGAAGCTTTCTGTAATTCTTCCTGTTACCCTCAGGGCATACTGAAAAATTACCTCTTTGTAGAGTCTTTGGGATATGATGCAGTCCCAGATCAGACACTTCTCTATTAAATAAAAAGTATGATAAGCCTAAAAGCATTGAATTCAGTATTTGAATCTCTAAAGGCCAATCCCGGTGTGAATCTATTTGGACTAATTTACTGAACTATTTAGTTTCTCCTCCTGCATAACAACCATTCCATCCCCAGCCATTACCAAGTCAGCTCTGCCTCTGTGGCTGCCAGGAATAACTTTACTTTGCATGGATAATTAACTGGATTGAGTAACAGAGAAAAAAAAAATATTTCCACATAGTGGTAATAATAAATCTGTTACTACTTTTGGCTCTCCATGTTATTGCCATATTTGGGTATGTCTTAATGAGGAAGTGGCTTCCTTTGGCTGAGTTCAAATACCAGCACGGAGCCTGCCTCAAGCGCTGGGTTGGGCTGGTGAGAGCAGGGCAGAGGGGGTGTTAAACTAGGCAGGCATTCCTGCCACAAATAACTGTCTCTTTTTTTTTTGGGGGGGGGGGGGGGGTTGATTGGTTGGTTGGTTGGGTCTGGTTTTTGGTTCTGCTGGGGTTTTCTTCTCCTGTGTTTTCAGCATGGATCTGGCTGTATGACTGCAAAACCTGTAAAACTGCTAAAACACTGAACCTAAACAAAAGCCAACAGTAGAGAGTTCTTTTCATCTCTCAGCCTATTTATCCATTTACTTGATTTCCAGCCGGACTCAGTATGGGGTCATTGATGTTCAAACCCTAAATATGGCAGCTAGTCCTAACATGCCAGATTTCAATCTTCATGTGCCCATCATTAGAGTTCAGACGTGGAGGTCCTTAGGAGCAGGGACAGGCAATACATCCCCAGTGATGTGGTGGCATCTCTGCTACTGGAGGGTTTCAAGATGCTTCTGAACGGTGTGAGATAATCTTATCTGGTCTCCTATTCCAATGAAAGGTCTTCTGAAGTCCCTTCCAGCCTTGGCTGTTCTGTGACTGCTCAGTTAGCAGAATAACCAGGCTGTTCAGAGGCTGGTAGAAGAGGTCTGGAACCATGTTTGTAGTAAGTGGGAGAGGTAAGGGGCAGCATTTTCTCATAATTGGAATCTGTTTGCTCTCCCTCCTCCATGGCAAAGCAAGTCAGGCATCTGTGGGCTTTTGAAGCCAAATGAATGATCTCGAGCAGTATTGTGGTGCTGTTAATGACCTCATGGCTGACCACAGCTGCTGGCAGTCAGGCTCCCATTGCCACTGCCTTGCTGATAGGCTTGTGAGGCATTTTTTCTTTATTAAATGAGTTGACTCTTTTCACATACTGTTCAAGCTGTAGTCTTGAATTAATGAATTTGGGAACATGGATAGTGCAGGTTAAGGCCTGTAAGCTTATGTTCCTTATTGCGTGGTGCAGTTGAGGATGCATCATGTCATTAAAAGTAGTTGTTTAGACGACTTTTCTATATTAATTCTGAGGCCTGCAATAGACTGGGTGTAAAAGCAAGTGGCCATGGGGCTTCTTCATCCCGTCTGCTTTGCCAAAGTATAAGCATGAATGGAGCACTGATCTGTTGTCTAGTACCAGATTTAGGATAAAGTCAAACTGGAAAACAGATCATTTGGTTTTGCCTTCATTGAGTTATAACCAGGTTACTCTGGCTTAAGTCCTACCCCCCTACATTCTGTTATTTAGCAAGATGTACCTCTGAGTTTGCTGGCTCCAAAGCTGCCTCGAGTGGTGGTGGGTCCATGCTAAGGCTGCTGCTCTGCACACTGGGCTTCAGCCAACTTCAGGGCTGATGTTACTTCTCTAAATCTTAATTGCTTTTTCCTGCAGAGTAATTCCAACTGAGTACATGCTCTCATGTCACTGGCAAAGAATTTAGTATGGGTTTGACTGATGCCCTACAAATAAATATGAGATACACTCAAGCCCAGCAGCAAGACGCCTGTGAGACACCTCTGTGGTCAGCACCCTCCAGAGCTCTGCTCTCCAAAAATAAGCCAGCTCAAAAGAAATGACTTGGTAGATTTGTACAATCTATGCACTTCTGAAACAAAAAGGCAGTTTTATGGAAGAGTGGTTGGTTGTTAGGCTGCTTGGATAAATACTGAGTATCTTCAGTATCCCTGGAATCTAGTGTACCTTGTTCTCAGTGAGGAGAGCCACAAGCTGAAGTTGTTTACAGAAACACCAATTTTCCTTGCATCTCAGGGACAGATGTGCAGATGTGAGAGAAGCCATAGTGCTCTGTACAGGTATGGACTGTGGGCTTCAGCTCAGTTCAGCTGGCATTCTCATGCCAAGTCTCAGGAAGCAGAATCAGCCAGTCAGCTCTCAGTCTGTGGGGGCTTGCACTGACTTCAGAGACATCTCAGGTACCTCAGGGTACCGTCCACATATTGGCTGCATTCAAATACTTTCCAACGGGTGTTCCCGATGCTCAGCAGAGGAAAAGGAGCAAGAATCGATTACTGGTAATATCAAAGGCCGGCTTTTTATGGTAACTTTTTAATATTAATGAGATCTAGGCCGTGGACCTGAGCGATCCTGGCTGCGTGTCCTTTCAGTGCTCAGCTGAACTCGTGGGTCCCGAGGCTGCGTGCCGCCCTTGGGTCACACACAGCGATGCGATCACAGAACAGCTCAGAGCCTGGCAGGGCTCAGTTCTTGCTGCAGCATCGATGTGACACTGGGTGACGACTTTGCTACCCCCAGGCCTCCTGCTCTCACAGGGACAGCAGTAGGCACATTGTCCCTGAACCTGCCGCCTAGCCAGCTACTCTGCATTCCCTTCTGTCCTCTTGTGGGGTTTTGGTATGCAGGTGTAGCACAAATTTGTTTGTGTAGATTTTGGATTGTTCTCCCTGATTGTAATGGACCAAAAGGAAGAAGATAAAGTGTTGATCACAGTTCTCTGCTTGGCTACAATCCTCTCAAATGGCTACATCGTGCATTGTTGCTGACTTTAATTACGTAGTTTGAATGAAAATGAGAAGGGAGCAGTTTGCCTTAGGCCTGTGCATACCTGGCATGCTTCGTCACAACCTGACAAATATCCCTTAACCCAGTCACTAGCCTATATCTTATGGCTTATTTTTAAAAATCCAGCCCAGGGAATTGTGAGGGGTTTTTTTTGTTGTTTTTTGGGGGTTTTTTGTTTTTTTTGGTTTTTTTTTTTGTTTGGTTGGTTGGTTGGTTTTTTGGGTTTTTTTTTGNTGATTGATTCTGTTCCTGTCCCACTGTTCTACGTAAAATTCATTCACTGGTTTTCCTTTTAAACCGTTAGCTGACCTTCCATATGGATCCCAGCTGTGCATTAGCATTGCTTGGGGATGTGTTTGTATCTTTTGTCTAAAAATACCCAGCCCGTAGGATCCATGATCCATGAAAGCTAATTGAAACAATTTCTCTTCAAGTTTTGGCAAGTGAAGCATGCATTATAAGCATTAATATCTATAAATTGAATTGTTAATGAATCTAGACACTAATAATGAATGCAATTTTGTAGGCTTAACTAGAAACACTAAAATTATCAGGATCTGGAACAGAATTTTCAATCATTTTTGCTTATTAAATAGCAAAACTATGCTTTTAATAAGCTAATCATTTTTATTTGACCCCATAGGAGTAGCTGAGCTGATTAGAAAAAAGGTTTCAAAGTGCAAAACATTGTTGTTTTTCTCTCACTCTTTTAACTACCACAGTGCTGAAATCTTGGATCAGATGCTGATCTCCATTGCTTATCCTGCAATTCCTCTAAAAGAATTTGCAGTAGAACCTCTCTGTGTCCCACTGATCAGGAGAATTCTCTGCACATATAAATCATGCTGTAAGCTGCCAAAACAACTGGAGCTTGCTTGAAAGATCATTAGTGCAGAAAAGTATAATATATGAGAGATTCTTATGTGGTCTTTGTTATATCCAGAAGTAGAAAAGCACTTGGTACAACTCAAAACTCAAGACCAAAGGTAATAAACGGAAATCTTCTTCTCCCCCAGTTTTAAATTAACCTTTAGGATTTTATGCAGCTGAAGAGTATTGTAAGATTCAGAGTTATAACAGCAGGAAAATCTTAAGTTCTGATGGTTTCTTTATAGCAATTTTGTGAAGTTTGCCATTCCTTCTGACTCCAGTGGCTGGATATTAGGAGGGTGCGAGGAGACAGATCATTCTGCAAGTCCCTCAGGCAAAGTTTCTTCTCCCCACACTGTTGCTGGCAGCCCTTGCAGACAGGCTGTCAGCTTTTACGGGGCACTGGTGTCCCTTAGACAAGCAATTTCATATACTAAAGGATTAGTAACTACAACATTTGTTAAATGAAAAAATCAAACTTGGTTATCGTGCAAGATAACGGTACAAAACAACCTGGAAGGTAAGGGAAAGGCACGTCACGGATTTATCACTGCATTTAGGTCTGGAAAGGACCATGAAAGGTTCTTCCATCTCTAGAGAGGATTGATATCCTTACAGAAATGTACTCCAGTGCTTAATTACGTTTCCTATTTGAGAGACAGGCTTTCCTTTATTTAATCTGTATCTCCTTTACTACAATTTATACCTACTTCCACTTTTTTGTGCTCTATGAACGTGGGGGAAGGTTTTCACTCTTTATAACAACCTTCTCCGTATTTGAAGGTTCTTTCCATGTCTCCCAGCTGCCCCAGTACCTCCCCTCCTCATTTCTTCCCTTCTTTAGCATGGACAGACATCAGGTATCAGCGATAGCTGACTGATTAACATGGGATAGCAAGGGAGGGATGAGGTGATAAGGAAAGAAACATCAACAGATAGAACTAAATAGTACAGTACTAAATACCTCACCAAAGTACTAATGGGAAAGAAGTGGTGTTCCCTAGTTCAATTTAAAACGCAATGGGAAATTCATATTAAGTTAATATAGAAATACACATTAAAGTGCAGAGTACTCTATGCAGGAGCTCTAATTTGGTAGATAGCACTGTAAATGTTGCACTGCAAATGTTACACTGAAACATTTAGCTGAAGTCATTCAGAGTATTTTTACAACTTGGACATTTGTTCTTGTGATGATTGTGTCCACGCGCACTGGGATCCTGTTCTGCCTCCCCTCATGGCTGCCAGTGACCCCCTGAGCACTTTCCACTCCTTTACAGATCTTTTCCTTGTGCTGAGGGTGTTACATGGAGCACGTGACAAATACCATCGGGGATGGCCATGATCACAATCATGGCTGTGCAACTCAGCCCCATCTCGAGGCTAAACACTTTCATCATGATATATCTGCAAAATGAAACGACTGAGATAATCTGAGGGGGGAAATGCTTGAGAGGCTTCCCCCACCTTCCCCCCAATGCCTTTCCCTGATGGACAGTATGCTGGCAGAAAAACATATCAGTGGAGACTTGCTCAGCCTGGAGAGTGTGCCCTGTTCCACTACCTGCATTGGGCAAGAGAGACGATGCTGAGTCTGAGGTGTATATTCCTGTTCTGTTTCTTCTGTGAAAAGTCCATATTCTGGGAGACAAATATTAGAATTATCTTTAATAAATGATATTAGAATTCATCCATTGATGACTGGTGTGTTTGATTTTATTCTTTGCTGTCTTCTGCTTTCAAAGATTCCTTTTCCCAAACCAACATTAAAAAAAAAAAAGGGGGG
>VZRN01003673.1:730011-784801 GCA_013397935.1 Dasyornis broadbenti
CCCAAACCAACATCAAAAAAAAAAAAGGGGGGGGGGGAAGACTTTTCTCTGTGCTGCTGTCTATTGACATTCAACAGAATAACTGCCCTGGACTTAATTCCTCCTCTTAAGTAAACTGCTTCAGTCGGGGCTGTTAGCATGGAGGGTATTGGCATTCCTGTTTCCTGAACAGGAGTCTTCCAAGATCCTTGCTTTTTAAGTGAATTTAGTGTGTGTACTTTTCAATAAATGTAACAAATAATTCAGGCAACCCTGGAAGCCTACTAGAGAGTCATATGCAAACTGAATGAAAAATGTTTAATCCTGGAGTAAACATTTATGGAATGTCTGTGCCACCCTTTGCAAAGGCATAAAGTGGTCAGTCAGTGTGCTACCATGTGCATCCAAGAAAGAGCTGAAATAATACCCTTTTGTACTTTAAATGTAAAATAGCGTCAATAATACTATAAATTAGATAGTGTGTTAAAGCCTTGCAGCCTTTTTCTTTCACTTGAAGGCCAGTTCTGCCAGGTGCCAGCCATCCTCCTCCTCCAGAAAAGATGTTTCTGTCTCTTAAAACCCTCCCCTGCTGCAGCCACTGCACTGACACAGGTGTGAGCTGGAGAACCCTCTGGCTTCACAGCTTGAGATGCAATTTTTTCAGCTATAAAAACCCAACCACAGTGTATCTCAAACAACTACTAGAGAAGGAGGACTTTGCCCGAGTTGTTTTTGCCTGCTCTCTATAAACAGAAAAATCAATTGTCTTTGTTCTTTTATTGAGGAGAAAAAAGTACTTTTTTCCCACCTGGGAGGGCTAATGCCATACTCTGGTGTGCAGCACCATTTCAACAGTGAGGGAGGTGTCCCTACTTGATCTCTACTGATGAAAGTCTTAACCAGCCATTCATGCTGCTTCTGGGACATAAAATTTCAGGTTCTAGCTCTGCTGATCCATTGCTTTGCTAAGCCTCTGTGGGATCCTATGCAGCATTTTTCGAGTGTAGTCCCAAGGAGGGTGCAACTTGAAAGTCGTGGCCTTTTCACTGGCTAAAGGGCTAGAGGTGCTGTGGAACACCTCCATAAACTTGGCTGCAAAGGTTGGATGTTCTGATGGCCTCTGACAGGCATCTGAGCCTCCCAGGGTGTGTCTGAGTCCCCAGCAGAGTCAAACCCAACAATACCTGTGTGCAAAGTTAACAGTTAGGTATCTTTTTCTTTTTCGTAGATTTCAGACCAGCAGGATCTAATAACCTTTACTTTGGTCTCCTGCACATCCTTCTGAAAAACGAAGCATGTCAGATCCTCGGAAATGAAAGGAAATGGGATAACCTTACACCTAAATTGACATGGGCATGTCTTCTGTCATTCCTCAATATTTTGCCAGCCCGTGTTTTATGTGGCTCACCTTTCACATTGACAAAAGAGACAACAGATGTATCTATTTTATTTCTAGAATACATGACTCCTTTAGAGCAGCTCTGTCATTTATCTTGCCAAATATTTAGCGGTGCTCAGTATGGGAGGCTCTTCAGGAAGAAGATTGTAAGATTTCTCATTCTTGCTGCCTAGAATTTAAACAAATACAAAAAAAAAAAATAAATTGATGTGTTCAAGAGGAAGAGGAAATAATTGACTAAGTATGGTGCTGGGAGCTAAATGACTCTTCTGGCAATGGAGGAATGGCAATGGCCACCAGTCTGGGTTGGTGGAACTGCTTGGATGCCAGGCATCACTATCAGTTTCCGTGTTGGATGTTATGATAGCCTGTTGTCACTTTCCAGAGGACTATAACCAAGGTTTATCATAATAACAAGCCCTCCAAATCAAGACAGTTCAAAGCAGTAGCAGCCTTGCAAACAATTATACCTGCTGTCTATTTTGTGTATGTATATTTATCTTCTCCTCGTCATCCTCAGAGTTCCAAGTTTTTATCGGAGGTTTTTGCAGAGTGGAACTAGAAGGTGTTGACACACTCCAACCAGTAACACTGAAACAGGGAGGAGTGCCCCTGCCCATGCCTGTTTCAGCACCACAGGGAGAGTAGGTCCTGGCACATGAGGAATGTGAAACTTGTTTCTGCTTATTCTAATGCAAGAACCAACAGAGGGCGATCGGTTTACAAAAAGAAAAAGAAATATTTTTTAACAACATCTAGTAGAATTTCAGAAATTCATTGTAAAGACAAAAATCATAAATACATTTTTACGCCACACTTCATGTGGCCTGAGAGTCAGATGGTGAGAAATAACTGTATGAAATGGTAATTCCAAGGAATTGTGTGCACAGGTACTATTGCACTCATATTTTGGTGTCATCTGCTGCTGCCCTGCTACATTTGATTCCAACTCAAATTATTCGGGAAGAGACAATACTGAGCTTGTCCCTCACAGTGGGGAAAAGGAAGATAGCTCTGGACAGTGCTTCAAGAGTGAGAAATGTAATTTGATAATCTGGGGACAACACATAATTAAGAGCCCGTTGGAGGTAGAGGGCACGTTAGCTGTTTCCTAGCACAGGCTTTGGCACCTGCCCCGTCTTTCCTGTGAAAGTGTAGGTGTTTCCAAACTATGCCTAAAAATCTGGGGAGAGGAGCTTTGAACTTTCCTTTTTTGGTAGTTTCTTGATAGTACATCAACCTTGTTTTTCCCATCCTCTTTGTCTGCCCCTCACTCCAAGCAAAGATGCCTTGTAGTTAGCAGAGATTTTTTGATGTAGCCAGGATTAGAACTATTTTGCAGCCTGTTCTTTATTCTCAATTCAGGACTTACAGACTGCTCTCTGCAATGTAGTAATGAGATCTGGGATAATAATATCAAGCTGTATCTAAACAATTGGATTAAAGGAAGCCCTTGGAATAGGACAGAGGTTGGTGTAACTTGCTGGATCACATGTCTGATTGCTGGCCAGTTCCCTAGGGATAAAGTTTTTCCTCCTGGCAGAGCTCAGCAGTTAGCTTTCAGCTTCTTTCACGATCAGCATTTTGTACCAAATGTTTTAAAATGTTTGGAAAGTGCAACATAAGGGAGATTGAAGGTGTTGTCTTTAATTGGACTAACTTAAAAAATTAGTATTGAAAAGATTTCTCCTTGTTGTGTTGCTATTGACCTGATGTTAAGAATAGCTTGTGCTGGTCTGGGGGAGAGGAGTAGGGGAATATATTTTGCTTTTGGGTTTTTTTGTGCATTGAATTTTGGATTTTGGTGGGACAGGAGAGGTTGCATTCATAGACAGAACTGAGGAAGAAGTCATGGACAAAATGGGGAAAGGATATATCATTTCCTGTAGTTGCTATTATGTTTAGAAAAGAAGGGTCTGAGCACGAATAGGAAATATTTTCAAAGGTCTTTTTAGGTGTTGGGCTGCCTGTGATGATCTGTTCGTGGATGCAGCTGGAAAAATCTCCAGCAAGTGTGAAGGTGTTGGTAATATCTGTTTGTCAAGAACCAGGAAGGTCTGAAAGGTAGATGGACTTTTTTTTTTAACCTGGTGAGGTTCCTTTGATAATCACTGCTCAGAAAGTAATGGCCTTACGGAATGGAATTGCAATTGCCTGCTTTGACCTCAAAATGCTACTTTGTCATCCTTGCCTTTTTCTCTCCCTTACTCCTTGGAAAATTAATGTTAGATAAGAGTGAGGTAGATTCTTTTCCAGCTTATTCATTAGCAGCAGCAGCAGTGTCGTTAATTATGTTTTGATTGTAGAGGCTGTATTATGAGTGGCCAGAGAACACAGAATTAGTTTCAGACTTTCATAGCTAGAAGGTGGGAAAATCCTCCTCTGGGCTGCAGACTAAGCAGATTTCCTCTGGATATCATTGAGGCACAATAATCTGCAACTTGGATGCCTTTTTATCATAGCTTTGCTCTCATAGCTTTGCACAGATTTAACTGTGGGAAATACAGCCCACTTCTTGGAGTGTCCTGTTCTCCTTTTTTGCATACATCGTCTTCTCAGCTTCAGCTGGTAGAGTTTTCTGTTTCGTTTGGGGTGGGGTTTTTTTTTGTTTTTTTTTTTGTTTTTTGTTTTTTTTTTTTTTTTTTTTTTTTTTTTTTTTTTTTTTTTTTTTTTTTTTTTTTTTTTTTTTTTTTTTTTTTTTTTTTTTTTGTTTTTTTTTTTTTTTTTTTTGTTTTTTTTTGTTTGTTTTTGGTTTTTTTTTGTTTTGTTTTTTTTTTTTTTGGTTGTTGGCTTTTTGTTCGGTTTTTTGGTTTTGTTTTGGTTTTGGTGTGTTTTTTTGTTTGCCTGTTTTGTCTTTTTTGGAGGGGGTTGTTTTATTCTTACAAAAACATTCGGAATGTTCTTGAGGAGCCCTTAATGCGCTTTTTGGGTCTTCCTGTGCGAGTTAGGAGCCTGCCAAAGCCTACAGCCATCTTCCCTAAGCAACACTCAGCAGCAAGCAGGATGGGAGCTGGTTACTTGGCGTGATAAATAACTACAACCTTTCTTTTTAGTTTTAGTTCTGTAATTTATTTAAGTTTGCAGAAGTTTTGGGGTTTTAATCAGTTAATAAACAACATGTCTGTCTGTGACTTAAAATACCTGAATCATTTGTTCATAAAAACACCACTTGGAACACAAATACACGGGAGTGTGGCACTGCAAATACATTTATCTTACACAGCCCTTCTCTCGCCTGCTCTTGCCATCCTGGCTTGCTGTGGTACCGTATTTCTGACAAACCGCACTGAAGGGATCCAATTCACCTGACAGTGTTTTCTGACTTGCTCAGTCTTCTGTCAGAGACCTCTTCACAGGCTGCACTGTATTGCCTTTATGCTCTTTTGTCCCTTCACAAGTGTATGGGGGATTTTGCTGGTCACTGGGATGTGTCCAGCATCACAAGAGTGTTTCTAATAACCAAATTTTAGTTCTGGTGTCTTTATAAACTCCCTCAGGTCTTCCTCATGATTTCTTCTTCTGAAGCCGGTTTGCACATGTTCCTTTGGGCTTTTTGCATCAACACTTGATAAGTACTGTGTGTTGATAAAACATGATAGCACATTCCTAAGGAATCCCTGGAAGCACAGGGCACACATTTCACTGTGTGAAGACAGACAAACCATGTTTAAGATGATCCGAAGCAGGGCAGACCCTTCTCAGCCCTGAGTTCCTTAGAATTTAGTGGAAACTTCAATGCTGGATGAGGAATTTGAGGTGGAACATGAAGCAATCCCTTTCATCCTCAGCTGAAATGTTGGTACTGGTTTTGTCCTTGGTAATCAAAGGGTATTTATTGGTTTTCTCCTCTTTCAAATCTGTTATCAGTAGGAACTTTGGAGTAATTGCTCAGAACAATAACACGGAAGTAGAACATCACTGATCTCCTTGGCTGGGAAATTTGTGAAGGGGAAAGAAAAACGAGAATTTCCCTGTCACAGCTGCAGCTCGGAGCTCAGTGGGGTCTGAGCAGGGAAAGAGCAGCTCTGTGTCAGCTTTGAACAGGTAAATCCTTGAATTTACTGTGTGTGGTGAAGTTGCACATAACAGGAGATATCAGACTCTTAAAAATTCGGATAAATTTCAAGGAATTAAGCCACTAGTGACAGAGAAATGGGTGCAAGTAATATTTAAAAAGAAAACAAATAAGTAGAGAGGAAAACAGGCAAGGATTTAAATATATCGTAAGCATATCATAACTAATTCACCTGATAAACAAAGATACAAGACAGAAGAAGTGATTGATGTAGCTCAAAGATTTGATGGTACAAAGGTGTCTTTACTTGAAATGATGAAAGGAAATAGGGCAAAAATCAGAATATTGAGGATTCTTTACAATGTAAAGAGAGGGACGGTAATCAAAAAGGCTGAGTAAATTCTAAAATTAAATAAGCAATGGCTTATGGTGTATGTGGGGAGGGGGAAATAAAGAAATCATTAGTAAACGGAGAGTCAATCAGGAATCTAAAATGGATGATCCCTGAACTGATTTCATAAATGGGCCTTGACAAAGGGGAAAATACAGCAGCACAAAGCTATCTGTGAGTAATGGAAACATTTCACAATATGGGATGTTAATAGAACACTTGGAAAGGAGGACTATAAATAGAAAATCAGTTCCACATATGTGTCCTTTATGTTAAAGAAATTAATTAGTATTTTTTTTTTGCAAAACATTGAGAATTAATTTGGAAGCTAATAAACTGCTGAGATAGTGAGGGATTGCAGAATCCACATGAGGAACTCCTTTTGCTTTTTCTCCTTTCAGAAAAGGGATTCGAGTCAGTATTGTTCAGTACATGGTAAAATATTATCTGAATTGTTTGGGCTCATGGTCTGTGAAGCATATTCACTAAACAGCTGTTACACTTGGAAGCATGTCTGTCACAAGTTACCTCCTGCTCCAAGACAGAGGTACCTGGGTGATTGTTCCGGTCTTATTAGTAAGTGTGAATGACTCTGGGTATCTGAAGAAGTAAAATAACTTCTTGTTTAAGGTTTGTTGTTCCCGTAAGTTTGGATCAACTAGACTGAATTTATTCTGCTGGTGAATCTTTGACAGAGCTAATGTCTACCCAGACACAGGAATGTGAATGCCCTGGGAAGTGTTAGGGTACCAGCATTGCATTAAAGAATATGAGGCTTGCACTTACAGGGAGAGGTTTTTTAAAATATCTAATACATAATAGGTGTCTAAAATAAATAGATTTTTGTCCGTAACTTCTGACCAAGGATTATATTGTATTTGAGAAGAGTGACAGTGACAGTGTTGCAGAACTCCATCAAATTGGATGTAAATTTCTCAAAATTTTTTTTGCTAATTTCTGCATGCAAGATGGCCAAAGTGAATTCAAAAGGAGCTGAATGATGTGAAAATACCTAAGGCTGACACTACAGGCCTAAGATTTTCCTGACGCCACTCTGTAGAGCACCCAGACATAAAAAAAAAAAAAAAAAGAAAGAAAAAAACCCAGTGGAATTAGTGCAAAGCACGGACAGTTAGAAAGATGATGGAACAGTTGCTGGGAGATTAGTAAATGTGGATCCCAGGCAACACCATTTCTAAAATAACTTTTCTGAGTAAAACTGTGTGTAAGGGCTAGAAGTAATGATTTATGAGGAAATATGAAAAGAACTAGACATGTTTAACTTAGCAAAATTAATGGAGAGTGTTATACTTGTCCACAAGCATATGGAGAGCATAAACAGAATCCATGGAGAAGAATTGCCTTGGACAAGGCCTAAGGAATGCAAATGAAATGTATTGTGATCATAATGCAAGAAGGAAAATTTATCTCAGATATCACATAATATCCTCCATTAGCAAGATTTATGAGACCCATCATGATGGGAACATGAAGGAAATGATGAAAAGTCCATTGAGTGAGTCAACCGAAATTGGATTAGAAGGTGTAGAACACTTCAGCCCTGAAAAGGAAATTGTCACATGCCCAACAAATATTGCAGACTCATGAGACTGTGGCATAACACCGATGTATTTCAAAGTTTCTCTCGATGTCACAGATGTAGGTTCTGTCCTGGTGTGTGAATGCAGGTGGGCAGTCACCGAGCAAGTGTGCCTCGGTCGTGCCTTCACTTCTCTCAGCTGAAATTCGCTCTGAATCTTGTAGCAAAGTCTTCATAAACGACGGCATAGTAACATGCTCCTTCATCCCATGAGGGTCCCTAGAACCAGAGGGACAGAGCGTCTTGATCTTACTCTACCGTCTGTCTCCCAGGTACCTGCCCAGAGGGCTCCCAGACTCCAGGGCTCACTCCAGACTCCAAAGCTCAGGAGTGTTAATTCTGGTTGCCTGGCACCGTGCCAGAGAACTCTGGCTCTGGTTGTCTGGTGATAAGCCTAAGTGGTAGACTTGGAAGAGGTCCCACTCTTTTCCACCTTCAGCAGCTTGCTCTCGGGAGTCGGCCACTGCCAGGGCTGAGGCAGACAGCTGGTTTGGCATCCAGCACCAAGTGTTCCTCTGGCACTGCTCCATGTCTTCTATCACGCTCAGCACTAAAGAACTTCAGAGTTTATTGAGCCTCTCTCCACACGTGGCTTCACCACAGGTTTTGGGGTCAGCGCTCCTGTTGTGACATCAGGTTTTGTTTAGGTTCTTACCTAAGATCATGGCTGCACTGTTCAGCTCTTGGAAACCTTTTGCATGGTAGTGGCTGGTCAGCTTTTGCCCCGTTTTAAGTCCTTATGAATGCCAGTGTTGGCAATTCCCTTGTGTCACGTCACCAAGGCTCAGCCTTAAGTAATTTGCCACTTTACTTTCAGGGAATCTGAGGCACCTGCACAGAATTGTTTAGAAGAATTTAGAAGGTTGTTTGTCTTTGAAAGGCGCCTTGTGGATCTAGATCAGTGGTGTCCGTGGTGGGATGTACAGGAAAATCTATTAGGTCACAGGAAGAAAATTTTTTTTTTCAGTTAATAACTTTTTCAAATTTAAAACTGTTTATTTCATCCTTATCCTTTGTAAACGTCTATCTTTGTGTATGTTTTATAAAGTGTACAATGCAGTGGAGATAATTTTAGATAAATACACATACATTGGCATGCACACTCCAAATTTTTTTACTGATGGGGTGCACAATCAAAAAAAATTTGATCTAGATGATCTAGATGTTCAGAGAAGGATAAGGGTGATGGTCATGGCACAAAGATCTTCCACAAAGAGAATCCTAAAGACTGATGATAACCTTTGAAGAGGGAATATGACACAAAGACATAAAGTAATGAAAAATCCCTGGGCGATGCTGCTGGGAAGGTCTGTGCTTCCTTGTGTTGTTGTGTACATGCTTGAACTCCTTCTCATGTACACTGTGAGCCTTGTGTAAATCCACAGCTGCTGGGCAGTTGACCAACATGATCAATCCAGCCTTCTCTGCCTGGTGCCTGTGTCTCTTTGCTGGTTCTCTGTAGCCATCTGCTCTCATGGAGCATCCAGGCCTAGTTTGGGCAGTCGGGCAACCACAAGTCCTAGAACATCTGTCCCCAACAAAGGGCATAAATGCAGCTGGTTCCACCCGTGGGCTGGTGTCCCATTTTCAGCTGTAGCTGGTAACTGCAGCCACAGTCTGATCATCCAGAACATTAATTTATAGTCTTTATTATGGCTCCATGCACATGGCCCAGGGCTTCAGCAGATTCATTCATAGCGCTACAGCCATTGCTCTGCCCAGGGGAGGCCTTTGCAGGACATGGAATGTGCTGACTATGGAAAAGCAGGGTGTCAGTTTTGACACTACCACATCTCTGATTGGCACCTGCCATCTGATCTTTCTCTGAGGCAAAGAACCCAGTCAGGTCTCAGCAGTTTTCATCACACAATGCAGGCAGCATACCTGTTTGCCAAAGATACGTGCTGCCAAACTTTGAGCTGTCATTCCAAATTAAGATGTTAGAGCTTTCCTTGCCTATGATAAGTCATTAGATATTGCTCAATTGCCCTTTTTTTTAAACTAAAGCTTACTTTACTGAAAGGCATCCCGTCTTGATCTGGAGATATTAAAAGATGAAAAATCCTCCTTCCTTTGATAGGGCAGAGTTTTTAATGTCTAATAATTCTCACTATAAAACTGTGCCTGATTTCCAATTTAAGCTGGTCTGGCTTCAGCTTCCAGCAATTGGTTCTTGTTATGCCTTTCTTGGCTGGATTAAAGTGCCCTCTAGGACCTGGTATTTTCTCCCTTTGAAGGTACTTATACATCGTAATCAAACTATCTCTTGATCTTTTTAATAAACTGAACAGATCGAGCTCCTCGAGTGTCTCATTCTCAGGCAGCTGTTCCAGTTCTCAAATAATTGTTATGACTCTGCACTGTCTCCAGTTTTCCTGTGTCCTTTTAAAAACACGGCCACCAGAAACAAAGGCACTCAGGATATTGGTAGTCAACAGTTTGTCCCTTTTCTCACAATCTTTTAGATTCTCTTATTTCCATGCTAGAGGTTCCCCAGTCTGTAGAAGACTTTCTTGCTCCTAGAAACTGACTGCTGATGTCATTTGCTGCAGGTGAGTCAGAAGTGCTCCCAGACAGGAAATCTAGCACCAAAAGAAAAGGGTGGACCTTTGCTCTGATTGGTGTGACTGTTGTTACACCTTTTTTCCCCATTTGTAGGAGCTATCATTAGGGGTAATCATTAGGGCTTGGGAACTGGGACATTTGTGTATTTTGCATTCTAAAAGGAGAAGAACTTGAGCTGTTAGGGACTGTCCAAAATCACTATCAATTGGAACAGGGCCTGTTTGTTCTTGTAGAGGAAACTGAGGGTTCTACCACTCTCCAAAAGTGATCTCAGTGTCCAAAATGGTGTTTCAGTTCAGGCAGTGGTCTTAAGAGATAACACAGCGGGGTTGGCCAGGGAGGATAGAGTTCAGGAACCACTTACACTTCTCTAATGGGCCCAGGAAGCTGCCCTGGTTTGTACAGGGAATGATGCTGTCTGTGAGGATTTTCTAAATCTGTCTAGTGCTGCTTCTCAGAGTCAACTGTTGCTTTGATGGCTCTTTTTTTTTCTGCAATGTATCTGTATTTATTAAGACGATTGTGGATGATCGGTCCCCACCCCAATAAAAAGGAAATTTTCCAGGTGTTGCCTTGGTGAACTTCTGTTGAAATCCCTTATCCCTTTTGGTTCCCTTTCCGATTCTGTTCCTGTTATTTGTCATAGTTATCTTCTGCTGACTATAAGCAAACTGGAGGCCAGATCTGGAGTACCTTGTGTTGCCAATATTAGGCATTTTTTCTGTTGCACCAACTAGCCTCTGAGATATTTATCCTTGCAATTATCCGCCAGGTAGGCAACAGCTATTACCTGGTTTTAAGACAGGGAGGAGAAGCCAAGGTATGGGAAGCTTCAGTAGGTCAAGACTTGAACTCAGATCTTCTAAATCTGGGGTAATTGTGCCTCCTCTCTGTTCCATCTTTAAAAAAATAAAGCACACATGTTAGTTCTGAGACTTGCTTTCATCTTCACCATTCTGCCTTCGGAAATCTTCACTCCTCGCCGCACTGCGGTCGCCCTCGAAGAGTTGCACAAAGGCTGTCAGTTGCTTTGGTTCACTGTCATCAAACATCGAGGAAAAATAGGAACAATTACAAGTTTAATATTAAAAGAAGCAATTTCATTTCCTTTCTGGAGTCAGTGTAATTTTTTTAATGCTACCTGAAGAAGCAGAATCCCTTGCGCCCGCTGAACGGGGCTCATTTACCTCAATTCGGATCTCAGCCGCAGCGTGCGGGAGACGGGAGAGCGGACACGCAGTGCGGGCGGGCCTGGGCTGTGGCTCGGTGATGCGCTGTTTTATTTTTAATTCCCAACTGGGCCCGACTGCCAAAACTGGGCCGTTGTTTTTTAATTAAACTGCAGAAGGGCAAGAAGAGCTGCTAAAGGCCTCCGGGCTGTGGAGGGGGCCGCTGCCTGGGCCGGATCGGGAGCGGAGCCAGCCCCACTCAGGCCGCGGAGGTGTCCCCGTGTAGGTGCCCCCGCAGAGGAGCTGTCCCCGCACAGGTACCCCTGCCCAAGAGGTGTCTCCACAGAGCTGTCCCCGCTCAGGACGTGTCCCCTCAGCCGTGCCTCCGCGCCGCCTCTCAGCGGCCCCGCCCGGCGCGGGCTCCCCGCGCGCTCCGGGACCGNGCCGGCCCCGCCGGGCCCCGCGCCCGGAGCATCCCCGGGACCCGGCGGGACGCGCCCCCGGGGCGGGCGGGTGTCTGACCGCGTCCGTGCGCGTCCCCTGTGCGGGCGCAGCCGTGATGGACACAGGGCACGGCCATAACGGTGCGTGTGGTGGCGCCGGGGCAGGGACAGGTGCCCGTGCCCGGGGCCGCCGCTCTGAGGTGTGGCGGCGAGATCGGGCAGCGGAGGTACCGCTGAGCCTCAGGCGTGCTGGCACCGCTGGCGGGAGCTGTTTGTCACCCAGGGAGAACCTCAGCGGGGCCGGGGGGAGCTGTGGCCGATAGAACTGGCACCTCAAACATCTGGTCGGGAGCTCTACGGGCTGGGCAGCAGCTCCGCAGGGATGACCTGCGAGCAGAGGCCACCGAGGCCCTACAGCAGATGAGGCTCCACACGGTGTGAAGGGCAGCTGTGCGTTGTGACATTTCATGTGACCCCTCCGTGTTCACCCCTCACCTTCCAGGGCTTCCAGCTGAGCTGTGGCCCTGGCCCCCGGTCTGGGCTGGAGGGGAACGTGCCTTCCTGCTGCCACAGTGGGCAGGAGGTTGCTGGCTGCTGCAGGGGAGAAGAGGCTGAAGCTGCCAGAAAAAGAACCTGTAAGGAAGAAAAGCCTACAAATTGGGGAGAGCATTCTGCTTTGACAGAGTGAAAATAAAACCTGGAATGGGAAAGGAAAGGCATGAAAGAGTTAGTGACAAAATATCATGTACAGCTGGGGAGATGATGGTTTTATTGGTATTGCAGGGGGGGAGGGAGAAGCTGAGAGGCAGTGAAAACACAATTTGGCCTAAAATTGAATTTCTCTGATAAGGAATTTCAGAAGCGGCTGCCTCATTCACTGTGCGGCCAAATAATCATATGCGCTTTAATAATCTTTATTTTACAGGAGTACGTTGCCAGGGCAACAGAGTGTAAGCAGGAGCACAGCACCTTGCAGATCACAAAGGCAAAGCTGCAGAAAGAAATTTCAGCGAGTTTCTCTCTCCCTTTTGCAATGTAATGACGACTTATTTTTCATGCACTGATTTAATAATCTTATTGAAAGATCCTTTCCCTGTTTCTCTTATTCTTGTCTGTCTGAACGTAGACAAAGGCAAAAACCTGGAATTGTCAAGCCCACTGGGCTCAGCAAACTAACAGATGTAATATGTTTAGCATTTTTATGTAATTACTTTTTATTGCTATTTTACCCTTACTTGTATTCCTCCCCAGTTAGATGCTGCTTCCCTTCCATTCCAACCCAATCAGGGGATGGAGAGGGACTGGGGGAGAGTTGGTAATTGACGGCATTAATCGGGAATTATTAGTGGGACGTGTTTTCAGAGGTGGGGGTTGGGTGCAGCAAGAGACCTTTTAGGAAGGGTGAATTGAATTATGGGCGATGCAATAATGAAGCCTCTGGGCTGTGAGCTGTAGAGGACACTCATCCTCACAGAGCTCTGAGAGTTATTTATCACAGGCTCTGCTCTCTGGGTGAAAACCACCACGTTGCCCTACTGACATCCTCTGGAGGAGGGGATCTCAACTAGCTGGGCTGAAAAACAAGCTGATTTGGAATGATTAAAAATGGAAACTTCTAGACATCTTCAATACTGGCTAGACTGGGAGCAGAAATGCCACAAGTAAACCCTCAGCAGGGCGCAGTTTGTGGCCAGTCTGTCTCCTGTAAACATTTTGCCTCTTGTTCTTTCCCAAGGGCCAGGCTTGAGGAAGGAAGTGTGGGAAGAGCAATCATTGCGGGCTGCAGAATGGGAGGTAGGGGAAGGCTCTGTGAGATGAAGTACAAAAACCCTGGGTCATCTCACTTCGGCTGAGGAATCCCAAGAAATCAGGAACAAAGGCTATCACCGGAACTCAGCTGTGTTGAGGCGCTGCACGTGGCAGGTCTCGGCTGGCACCAGAAAGCAGCAGAGTACGTGGGTTTGGTTGGCTGACCCAGCATGGCTCAGGAAAAGTGCACGGCTATGAGGGTTTGCAGCCTCAACTGAGAATGTCACGGTTTGGTAGTGTGGATACACGCTCACAGATGTTACTGACATGGAACTTTGTTTTAGGAGGCCGGTTCTTTACAGGATAGCACACAGATTTACATGTTCTGCATTTTGAGAAATAATTTCATGAAGTGGTATATAACAATAGACATAAAATAATACATTATATATATATATATATATATATAAATAATATTTAATCCAACCAGCATTCTCCCTGCAGAATTACTTTGTGGCAAACACTACCGATTTTCTTTGGGTTAGTATCCCCCAGTCACTGTGAATGTGAGATGTTCCTTGAACCAGGGTTTCACAGGGCGGTAAAAGCTGCCCTGAAGCACATTGCAGAAATGTCTGGAAGCTGGATTCAGGAGTGGGAGGTGGTTCTGCAGAGAGCAACCAAACCCTTGGACCAGATGTGGTGACAGTTGCCTGCAAGAGAAGGGAAAAGTCTGCTTGGAGACCTGGGCATGAGGCCCGCAACTCACGATGTCCCTGTGCCTCCAGGTTTGGAATGTTTCCAGTCACAGGGAAGCATTAATAGTAATATGGTGCTTGGAGTCTCATTATCACTAATGTCTAATCATAGTACAGACAAAAACTGGAGTTCTGAGGCCCAGTTAAAATTCTGTTGTTTTCTTAAAAAATAGGTGAGCATTGAGACCTGAGACATCCAATCCAGGGAGTGAACAGTTCCTGGCTGCAGGAACAAGAGTGTGTGGTTCTGTGCAGAGTGAGGTGAGCAATTAATACTGCATTGATGTATTAAGGTTATTAACATTTGTTTATAAACCAAGTATAAGGACATTGTACTACCACTAACAACTTCAGCTTGGCTTTTAGAATATTTGCAGTGCTAATCCTAGGCAGCATGGGATCAGATAATGCTGTGGTATAAAAATTAGTCAGTATAAGGTTCTGCAATTGAATAATGTACATTAAATAGATATAATATGGAATGCAACAATATACCTTCTATATAACAGTGTATATGTAAGTGTATAGAATTACTCATTTGTAGTTTTGAATGTGTATGTAGATTGAGGAGTTTAGGAACAAATACAATCCTTTAAGTTGTCATAAAGAGGAAAAATAAAACCTCTTTTTACCAAGCAAACATTTCCTAGGTTTCACCTTCCTGCTACTAAACAAAGAAATTGCAGTGATGTAACTACTGCTAAAGGTTTTATCTGGTTAGAAAACTCAGCAGTGCCTGATGCTGAACTGTCCTGTTGCTCCTAATCTGGAGATATGGAGGATTTTCTACAGCCATCTTAACAATTGTCCCTTTTTTTTTTTCCACAGACAGGTCTGATTACTAAAATATTAACTAGGCGATGTTTTCCTTGTGAAAAAAGGCTTTTCATAAAGGAGAATAGGCTTAATTATGTACAAAATTATTTTTACTGACTATAAAAACACATGAGCATCCTTCAAATTGTGCTCCTAAAGCTTTTCCATGGCATGTGGGGTCAGAAGAGAAGACGAACACAAAAGCTTGAATTCAAGATTCCAATGCAGTTTGTCTTTTTTCCCCACAAACCTGGAATCTGCTTCATCTTAGAATGTTATTTTTTTTTTTTTTATATAAAAACAATGCTTCTTTGGGTTCCCATAATATGACAAATATTTGGAAATTGGTTTATTCAGAAAAGGGTTGTTTTATTTCTGTAAGTGTCTTTAGAGAACCTATGGAGTAAATCTCTTCTCTGCTGCTACCTTTATGTTAGCAGAAAAGCCAGTAGTGAAGGAGCAGCCTGTTGCTTTGGCAGTGTTTGAGGAAAGATCTCCCCTTTCCCACGTCTTCAGAGAGCTGGAGACAAGGTTATGCTGATGATCTGTGGAAAGCCAAGTAACTTCTGGAAATCCCAAATCGAGCTGACAATGCGAGATCTGTCCACCATTCAGATTCAGATGAAGTCACCTTCCACACTGCTTTCACTGATGTTTAAGATTTGGTTATTATTATTTGGTATTGGCTGGTTTCTGTGAAATCCAACAGCTCTGCTCCTCTAGGCTCTAGCCAAGGAAATCTTCACAGTTTTTGTCATCTCTGCAGCATCTCATTTTATAGAAACTCTGCACATGGATTCAGTTAAAATATGTAGACAGAAAATCTCCTAAAAGCAATCTTCCATGGAGACTGCAGGAAGGCAGCTGACTGCAACCCGGCTGGGCCACAGAAAGAACTGTGGAACAAGGTAAACTGCAGACTGCCAGACACTGGACAATATTGCTATATTTTTGGCTTGGGAGACTGCATTTTTGGCTCCTTAAAGCCAGTGCTGGATGAGAAACTGTTTGCTGGAGGTTCCTCCACAATGTTTAAATATCTTTTCTTCTGTTTTAATAATAATAAATTTTAAAATGGATAAAGTTAAAAGGATTTTTACTGGTTCTTTGTAGGACTCTATGGGGAAGCCCAAAGTTGAAGCAAGGTGGAAGAACCTGTACTTGCTGCAGGTGGAAGCAGGGTTATTGCCATCACAATATTGGAAAGGTTTGTACTGATTTTCCTATTTTCTTTAGGAATGGTGGAATAAAATTTTGGTGCGAAATTGAAGCCCAGCAGCTTAAATATCCACGTATTTCTAGCACAAAACCTGGGCAATTTGCTTTCCTCTTCTTGCTAGTTTTTATCCTGCTGCCTTTTGAAATGGAAACTCTCCTGACCCTGTAACTCTCTTGTTACTCAGAATAAAACTCTTTTAATTGTGTTTTGGAGGAGCATGCAAGGAGCTCCCACACTACTAATCAGCTTTGCTGGTTTGGGTCTGTATCTCCAGGATTCATGTCGGCAGAATTGCTTGATAAAATTGCCGCTCTGCATCACTGATTTAATGCTGAAGAACTTGAAAGGTGCAGGTCCCCATTTCTGTCTGTGTGTTACTACGGTGTGAAAGCAGCTCCTAGGCACTCCTGGCTGCCTGGGGCCTTGCAGGAGGACTTGGGCAGGCCCTGCTGCCCTTCAGGCTTCCTGAAGCGCTTTCCTTAGTGTCAGAGAGGGTGACTGCCTGCTGGGCAGGGCTTGTTGTGGGCACAGCATTAACATTGTCACAGTTTTTGGAAAAGACCTTTCATACCTATTTGTTTGCTATGTCATGTGGAAATGCAGGTCAGCTTTAGTGCCTGGCATCTCTTCACAATTAAAAACAAGAAACCCCAAAACTGTACTAGCTAGAATCTTCATTTTGTACTGGCCAGAAGCATTCTGTACTGGATTTAAAGCAGACCTATCTTAAGCTGTTTGAGGTCATCTGCAGCTTTGGTTTGAAGGACGGAGCTGCTGCCTTCCAGTGCCAGAACTTCAGCACTGGATAATACTGAAATATCCTCCTTTCTATTAGGATGGTGGAAGTTGATCAATATATAATCCTGCCCTGCTGAAGCTCTCCCTTGGACAGACCCTCACCCATTTTACCACTGTTCCTTACATCATTTGCCTTCTCTCCTTCAGAAAACACAGACACCGCTTTAGGTTTTTACATTTCAGTACAACTGCATTTAGCACCAAGGTTTGCCCCAGCCGCAGTCCATCATACACAGAGCTGCTGCTGCTGCCAATTTGCTGACGTTTGTTCATAGCTCTGCTAATGTGCCTCTGTTTGGCCTTCAGCATTCCAGGAGTAGGAATGCCACTTAACCTGAGTCCTGGCTCCCTGATCCTGTTTGATCAGGAACAGTAATGCAGGAACTACCTTGGACAAATGACTGTACTGAGAACACTCCCAATTGCCCTGTAATAAACCTGCCATCCTCCCTGAAAGCCACGATGAGAATAGAGAGGGCAACAATTGAAAGGTCAACAAGTTTGAGCACTGACAGAATGAAAGAAACAAATTATAATGCTGAGGCCATGATGCTGAGAGTGCCCTCTGTCTAAATCCTGGTGTGGTTGGAGCTCAGGTGTGTCAGCATGAGTGCCACCCTGTCCTGGTCCCACAGGAGAGGGTGCAGGATCTCAGCATCCCTTTAGCCTCTGTGTGGCTGCGTGCTCAGTCTCAACTTCAGTGCTGGTGATCACTCACGAAAAGAGATCAGAAGTCACCAAGTGTCATAGTGCTAGGCTCCCTGTGTGAGACGGAGCTCTGTGCTGTGTGCAGGTGAGTCTTCCAGCCTCTAGCCTCCCTCTCTGGGCCAAACACACCTCAGGCAGATCCTGGTGGTACTGGTGGGATGAGTACACCTGGCTCTTGCAGGGCTTGAGTCAGAATTTGTCTCTTAATAAGATGCAAGGAGAAACTTTTCCATGTGTTCTCAATGAGGTAGGAAAATGGAAACATATTACAACTGATGTTTTCTGCCATCTTGTCCTTTTGTTCCAAAAGGGATGGTCCTGGCAGAGCTGGCTCTGGGCCTCATCCCACTGACACAAAGCTGGGAGAACGATCTGCTAGCCCAGAAGCCAGCCGTGCAAGTCCTGTTTGATTTGTTCTAGCAAAACCTTTTATTTGCTGGGGTAAAAATAAACAAATCTTAGGGAGCTTTTGTCATCCTACAATTTTGCTGACCCTACACTCTTTTGAGCACTTGCCCTTTGGATTTGGGACCATTCAAATTCTGATACTTTTACTTTTGGGGTTTGTTTTCTTTTTTTCTGTTGTAAACCAATAAATCAATCCATGTGTTCACACAACAGTTGCATGTTCCCCGTAGTTTTAAGACCTGAAGTCTAAACAAAACCTGCTGGTACTGAGCTGCTGGTTCATTGTCCCAGGGAGACAGCCTACATGGGCTTTGAAGGATTTAATTAATGCCATAAGCTTTGGACTTTTTTTATTATTATAGTTTTTTACACAGATAGATCACTTAAAAACTTGATCTGTTTCATTATCGCAAAGCATGCACAAAATACTATTGTACACATCCTCATCAACTCTAAATGTGAAGTGTTTGCACAAACTAGTTTCAGACAACCTGCTGTACAGACTGCAGTTGGGAAGTTTCATGAGGGAAGTAATTCCTGCAGAGAAAAGGTCGCAGTAATCAGAGATCCCACCCAGCAGGAACTGGGGAAACCTGGGCAAGGCTGGGTCAGGTAGAGCTTAGACCTGGTGCACCAGCAGCCCCTTTCAGCTGGCAGGGAGCACATCCATGCTTCACATGCAGAGATTGATTTTCTCCTGTAGATGAATATACAAATCTGGGTGATTATAACGGATAAATGAGATCCCATGTTCTTACCACAAGCATGATAACCCAGGATGTGATGTCCTGACCGTGGTTCAAGTGGCATTGCTCTTAAGAAGTCTTTTCTGGCTAATTTTCCGTCCAGGGTGTCCTGCAGGCAATGCTGACACCTGCTTAAAACGTGGCGTCCACGGATAACTCACTGTTCTTTGTCAGCCACAAGCAGATCTCTTTGGGGCAGGATAGAAGCAATTATGTTCTGAAGTCACAGAATCACAGACTGGGTTAAGTTGGAAAGGGCGTGTACAGATGGCCTAGTTCAGACCCTCTGGCCTGGGCACGGACACCTGCTAGACCAGGGTGCTCCAAGCCCCGTCCAGTCTGGCCTTGGACACTTCTAGGGATCCAGGGGCAGCCACAGCTGCTCTGGGCACCCTGTGCCAGGGCCTGACCACACTCATCACCAGCACACTTGATCTGCTCAAGAACTGCAGAATTACTCTGGTAATACTGGATACTTTTCCATCAGATGCAACTGAAGGAGAAAGAGTGGCTGCCAGGGAATTGTGACTACATGGTGTGAAAACCCTTCAGGTCAGTTGGAAAGTGATGTGTCCCACACTTTCTGCTCTGATGCATGAGTCAGGAAAAATGCAAAGATTGGTGGCAAAGTGTGGTTAGGTGGATCAATAAACCACAGGATGTTTTGGATTCTGGAGCAGTAAGGAACAGTGGGAGGCATTGGAAAGCGTGTATTCACACAGACCAGCACCTAGGGATTGCTCAGGTGCCAGGTATCAAATTAAGAAGTAGGAAATGGTAGCAGAAAGCCTCAAACTGAATTGGCAATGCCACAGAAAAAGTAGGGAATAAGCAGAAATGGGACCCCAGTACATCCTTAAACTTTCTGTGCAGCGAGATGTTTGTCTATAGAGTCTTTGTCCTTTACTGTGTGGACTGACTAAAGTGAAAAAAGCTTTTACCCTAAAGTATGACATTCTTTCCCTCTGATGTGTTCCTAGATTGACTGATGTTCTAATTTTGAACAGATGTCTCTAGTGAGTAAAGGGTGATTCAGTTTTGCATTGGCCAAGTTCCTGTTCTGGCTGTAGACACAGGAGGGACACACATTGCTTCCTGTGAAGGCACCAGAGACCCAATCTGTGACACATTAAATTGAGGGTGGCCATGCTCAGGTTCAATAACTGTAACTATTGTATTCCCTGAAAATTACCAGCCATTCCAAGGAGGGAAGAACCATGCTGGGATGGTCTTTGGCTTTGTGAGAGGTGGCTGATTCCCAGGAGCATTTACACCTGCCAGCCTTTGCTGCTGCTGCCAATGCTCAGGGGATCAGTTCAAAGGAGAGGCTTTGCAATGTTGTGACTTTTGCTGTAAGTTTAGGAGCAGATAATTTTAGAGTGAAAGAGTTGCTGCCCCTGCATTCAGCTGGATTCAGAACAATATTGATGCAGCTGCAAAAGGCCCAGAGCTGTTGGGAGTGTGGCCTGTGATGTGGTTGACTCAGCAGCTGAACTGAGGAATTTTATCTCTAAGAGCTCTTTACTGAAACCAAAATATGCCAGAACAGAAATCTCCCAGCACTTTTAAGCAGAGTCCTGGTTAAACTGCTCAGTAGTTTGTGAATTGAGGTGATTGTACTAATTGGATGATTAGGATGAGAGGCTGATTGAGTTCACATCTCATGGTTGGAAATCACAAGCACTGAAAGCTTAATTCACCATGCCTTTGCTGCTTTTTCAGGAGTCACAGCCTTTGTTCATGCCACACTCAAATCCATGTCTGAATGGAGAGTGCTTCCAGTAGCCTGGGATCTGGGTTTTTCTGTCAAGGCCACGATGATGAAGGATCTGGGTCTTGATACTCATGAGCTGAGCAGCTCTGCTTGGTGTAAGAGCAGGGACTGTCACGCGTGTTCTCTGAACGAGTGTCTGATAATGGGATGGACTGGGGAGACTTCCCTGATCACTTCTCTGATGCAGCCCTCTGGTCACCGAGATTGCAGGATTCTCGGCAAAGCTCCTCTGTTGTTAAGTTTTCGTTTTATTTGCTAAATTACTCTTCTGTGAACTGAAAAGAGACAATAAGGTTTTATTTGTGTATGTTTTGTTAGGGTTTTTAAAATTTTTTTTGTCTATCTTTCCTTGCTACTAGGTCTTTCAAATGAGGAAATTCATGGTCATTTTCCCTAGTGCTTTTCATACCCACTTGCTTTGTTGACTATTTTGTTTATTAGATTTGTTATTTAAAATCTGTTTCCTTATGGCAGTCTCTTTAATTTCCTCTTCTTAATCAGGGCTGCATGAAGGTAAGCTGAGTGCCAACGCTATTCTATCCTAAATTCTGGTATTTTATATATATAAAACTTCAGGGCTGATGGCAACTATACCTGGGATAATTTATGGGTTTTCATAAAAAAGAAAGAGGAAAATACAAAATTGCATGGCTCTTCTCTTCCTTCCCCATTTCCCAACCCCCTCCCCACAGAGGAGTTTAATGTTAAATGATAAATGTGGAAATTAGAGACCGTCGAGAAAATCCAATTTGGTGAGGAGTTTTAAAAATCCCATAATAAACGCCGAGTGAAATGTATGATTTAATGCGGGGCGCCAATGGCTGCTATTATGTGCTATTAGCAAATCGGGGTTGAGAGTGAATCTTTATCACGGGGCGCGCGCGGGCTGGGGCTGCCTTTGCTGCTGCTATTGATTTGTAGCCGCTTGTCATAATGACATGGGGAAGCAATGAATGGAAGATGTGCTTTTGATAGGATTGAAGGGGTGCAAAGGGGGGAGAAAAAATTCAGCAAGTTTTCTATCTCTTCTGCCTGATTAGATTTTTTTCTTCTTTTAAGAGCTTTCACATTCCAATAAAAATGCTAAATCAGCTCTGAAGCAGAATTGTTAGGAAGTAAATAGCCAGTCACATTTAAAAGAGGAAAAGATCTGACTTTACAGCTCTGGCTTCACAGCAGCCAATGAGTCTAAAGAATATTTCTGGCTCCACAGAAGTGAGAGCAGTGGGTGGTGTGAGGGCAGCTGGGACCTGGTCAGAGGACCTGCAGGCAGTAGGCATCGACATCTGTGTGGGATGCAGTTCGTCGGGACACACGGGAATTAAATCCCCAGTGTTGGTGTTTAAGGAGAGGAGGGTGGGTTTTGTGACCGCTGAAACAAAAGCGACTGCAATGGACAGAAACCTATAAACTTTTGCCTTATTGCAACAAATGATAAAGGTCCTCTTTGCATCTGGGAAGAAGATTTTTGTCACTTCAATTACAGGTGTTCCTTGCCAGAAACCCGACCCAGGCTTAATAGGAAAGGAGTGCAATCCCTGTGCTGTTTGAGGAATGCAGCATGCATGCATTGGGGGCTTTTCTGGGAGTCAGGCTCTTAGAATCTAAGAACAGGCTCCTGCCCAGCCATGGCTCTGGTGCACATGAGGAGTGAGACAAAATCCAGGTGTGCTCAGGAGTGGATCTGAGGGTGGGTCTGCCTGTGGCTTTGCCTTTCAGATTAGTAGCTCCACGTGCTTTTAACTTCCTGTCTCCCAAGCATTTTGCCTGCCCTGGGAAGGGGGAACCTGCCTACACCCCAAAAGAGCAGAGCTCCACTTTGAGCTCCTTTGCATCAAAGTCTGCACATGTCTTCTCTCATTACTATTATTATTGTTCTTGTTGTTATTATTACTCAGATTGGCCAGGCTGAATAACTGTGGGCTGAGTAAAGTTTGGGACTCTGATATTTGGGCCCTCCCTTTTGGCCTGACCAGCCTCAGCTGCCCTTCCTTACAGAAACCCTCACGAAGCAGCTGAAAGAACCTGGTTTCCAGGACTCACTGTAAGAGTATAAAATAGCAGATTAGAAATCAATGCAAAGGGTCCAAGTGCCCACTTCATCACTCAGGAGAAAGAAATACAGTATTCCTGGTCTGAGCCGTGTGTTCATTAAAATCACATCCTTTAAATGCCTTTTGAATTAAAACAATGACCAGTGGAGATGGGCGGAATTTCATGCCAGAGGCAGGCAGGCTGATGGCAGGTCTGACATGGTGTTCACCATATCACCCACTGGTCTTACTGAGCTCTCCAGGTGCCATGCAGGAGGTGGCACAGCAGCTGCCACAGGAGTTCAGTGCAAACCCTTGATGTGTCATATGCTAGGTTTTGTGGCAGACAAAAAGAGGGGATTAGCACCTGACCTCTCTCTGCTCAAGAGCATTGACGATGAATCGCACAGGGTTGGACACTTTAGGAATCCAATTCACCCCTCAAGCCAATCCAGCACATTCATACAAACAGAATGGATTATTCCTACAGGAATGAATGAACAATGAACCAGTGGGAATTCTTCACCAGGGGAAAGTGCTATTTTGGGCCAGCCTGCTGTGGTGTTTGATAAGAAAACAAATGGATCCTCTACATTTATTTATGAAGGTAAATGTAGGCTGGGAATCAACTTTGGGAAGCTTTTGGTGCTAATGTGATTTTGCTTCTAGAATTGTTGCTCATACCTCTGAATGGATGAGTCAGCAAAACTACAGAGGCAGCATTCCAAGCTCTGGTCTGTCCAGTCCTCTTGGCTCCTAGGTACAAATTCTATAACAGCAGAGGAGGCTGATATGACGACAGCTTTCATACATGAAGATGCTGCTGCCAAGGGGAAAGGAATAGTTTGTTTTCTGTGTTTAAGCTGAAACAGCAGCTAGGTTAGATCAGCAGCCTGGAACCTGAAATCTGTGGACCCCCTGGGTTCTTTTGAAAGCACTCTGGTCAATCTGTCTGTAAGTGTTCAGTGTGACTGTTCATACTGTATTACCTGTTTTCTGGGAACTCAGAGACACCTTTTTGCAAAATGACAGGGGAAGGCCAGCTTTGGTCCCTCCTTGTTCCTGCTGCTCTCAGGGGTGGGACTAGGTGATCTCTGACGGTGCCTTCCAGCCCAAAGGGTGCGGTGAGTCTGCGATCTGGATGTTTTGCCCCAAGTGCATGGGGGTTGTGTG
Organism: Dasyornis broadbenti; assembly: GCA_013397935.1. Classification (NCBI taxonomy): domain Eukaryota; kingdom Metazoa; phylum Chordata; class Aves; order Passeriformes; family Dasyornithidae; genus Dasyornis; species Dasyornis broadbenti. The sequence continues at coordinate 753,755 of VZRN01003673.1, forward strand.
GCCCATGCCAAGACTCTGAGCCACTGGATGCAACTTCTGTCACTGTCTGATCACTATTTAGATCCCTGTATGCTGAGACACAAACAATCATGTTCTTTTGCTTAGTATTTCATGTATAAACCTGGGCATACAAAACCCTAAACCCACAATGACAAGGAGAAACAATGGAATGGCAAACAGTAGCATAATTTTGGTATGATACTGTCAGGAGAGCAAAGCTGGGCAATTCCTGAGCTATTGTTTTCCTTCTGCCCCTCTTTCTTACACTTTTCCTTGGTTGAAAATGGAGGAGGAGAGAGCAGACTCTAAGAGTAGCTTCTAAAATCATCTCTCTTATTTCAGTGAGTACAGGTGATCTGTCTCCACAGGCTCCTAAAAGCATATTGATCATTTTCAATTTGGAAGCTTTTCTGTAATAACACTGTTTGTTATAGCAGACAAGTTTGGGGTTGTTTATTGTGTTACTGCCTGTTGGAGAACCTGCAAGACCCTCTTCTATCACGATGGGGGTCCAAGGCTCTGTCATCCAAGGCTCCCCCTGCATGTGCACCCCTCCACTCCCCAGTGCCACTGGGGCTCTGGCTCTGCACACGGCTGTCTGAGCCACTGCTCAGAGCATTCAGAGCCATCAGCAGAATATGAGCGCTCTGAGAGAATAGGAATACGGGCAAAAAGAGATTGGGATAAATCAGGTGTTGACTTAATCATGATCTTTTTAATGAGATGCAGAAACATTCCTCTGTGGGCAGTCATGAGGCAGTAGGTCCACTGCCAAATGTTCCTTCGAATTCTATCATTAAAAAAACAAAAATGACTATCTGATATCTTACAGAACGAGTGCCTTTGCAGTGATGCTGTCCAAGGACTAACCAGCTGGTGTGGGAAGTAGTTGTGGGATTTTCAGGTTATCTGATTTCTGTCCTTACAATATAAATATTTAAATATTGCTGATCTTTGCTGCAGAACTCCTCCTTAGAAATCAGGGGTGGAGTTTCTGGAGCTGCTTAAACCTGACCATGCTAAAAGGGAGCGTTCCACTGTTCCTCCCTTCTCAGCCTTGAAATTTGTTCCTGCACTTCCCTTGTGCTAGCATCGGAGCCAAGCCAGAGGCAGTCTGGTGAGTGCTGATGTGGGATAACATCCCATGGGAGGTGAGAGGACATCGTCCTCCTCCTCCTTGGAAGTTATCCAACGTGTTAGGTCAAACACAGTAAACCACTGCATGGCAATTTTGCAGGCCCAGTTCCCACAGCTCTGGGGTGGACGGGTGGCGGGGTGGGCTCCGAGATCTCGCTGCTCAAGGCTCACAATGTTGCAGCTGCCAGGCGGTGACAGCCACACATCCTGTTAGCCAACACGGCTCCCACATGCTGTGTGGGAGGCGATGGGTCCATGGGGCACATGCCAGGCACTGAACCAGCATCCCAGGGCCATAGGTCTGGCTGGGCAGGCGGGAGGAGTGTGGTCAGCAGCAGCCTTGCTTGCAGGTGACCGGGATGACAAATGTTCCTTAAAGGAGTCCATTAAATAAACCCATCTTAATATACATAGGGAACATCTGTAACAAAATATATGATGCACATATGCATTTTTGCTGTATCTAAAACCTGAATCTGTGAGAGTGACACAGCATTGCCTTTGTCTGAGGTATGCTCAGAACTGCTCAGTGGGGACAATGTGCTCGGGATAATCTGTTGTCTGCTGAAATATGTTCCTATTCTGAGTTAGACGTGCAAGATACAGGACCCAAAATACAAGTTCTCCTTGGAATGTGATCCAGTTGGTCTGTGTGGCCTTTGAAATGTGCACTTTATGATGCTGGAGATGAGTCAGTCACAGCTACATATGAGAGAGTTTTAGCTTTCAGAGGCGTACTGTTCCCCTCACCCCTGGGGCAGTTCTGCCCTGCATCACTACAGCCCTGGAGCAGCTGCTCTCTGAGCCTGAACAGTTCATTCTCCATTCACAAAGTTCCAGCCATGGACAACAACAGGCTCTGCTCGTATGTGTGGGTAGGGAAGATGTGCCTGGGAAGTTTGCAACAGCTCAGATACAACCCCCTGAATGCCTGAGAAGACAATCAGTTCCCTTGGTGCTGACTGAAATCACTGGGCTCACACAGAGCTGTGTGTGTGTCACAGTGTTTGTCATTCCCTTTCTCCTGGGGTTTCCTGGCCTGAGTGAGGCACGTTACCTGCCTGACTAATGCTTGGCACCATACAGAGATCTGCAAAATGCTTACAGAGGAACAGCAAGCACACCTTTAAATATCTTCTCTTTATGATCTGGCGTGTGAGTCTGATGCTTGCTTGGGCACACAGGTATTTAATCCATACTCAGCTGGAACTCCTTACCTCCATCCTGTAGGTCATAATGCCAGCAGGTGGGAATATGCCAATAAAATACGCTGATAATTCTGATCCTGCAGCACTCTCCCTGAGCAGTCTGTCTCTTCCTTGTTCTCCATGACCTCACAAAGAAGGTAAGGTGAGAGTTATGGGGTTGGGGAACTGCTGACTTTACAGTAGTTCAAGCAGGTGCCAGTGAGGATGGGACTGGGAGGAGAGAATACAAATGATGTCTTAGTAACATCCTGGTCTGAAAGTAGGGTGGGGTCATGCATCCACACCGGGGGAGCAGGGGGACCCACAGTCCAAAGCGGCTCTAGGACCTGAGGCTGGCTATAGGTCTCAACGTTAGAAATAGATGGCAGTGTTGAACTGGCACTGTGGCAGACAACGGAGAAGAGCATTCAGGTTCCAGCAACACAAAAACCCACTGAAACACTTATGTGGATGGAAGGCAGTTGGTCCTGGAGAGGGATATCAGGAGGTATGAGTGCTGGAGTGTGCCTGGAGGTTAGGGGAAAAATTGAAGGAGCAAAGGACCATAGGGTAAATATCAACTCGAAACATGTCAGATGTAGGGTCAGTGAGCTGTGCCATGGACTGATGTGTCCTGATGGCCCTGAGGGGTTGAGCTGAAAGGAGATGAGCACAGCACCAAAATCTGCAACAGCAGTGATGGGGGCAGGCCGAGAGCTGGGCTGTGTGTCCTGCAGACAGCTTGTCAATGCAATGGAGCCGTGACCCTGGCCACTGGTAAGCCCCAGTATATGGCACTGTGTTCCATGATTTTAGGATTGTAGGGAAGGAGAGGGATAGAACAGTATTTGGTAAAATCACTGGGGTATAGAGACCTGTTTGAGGGTGCAAAATGTCACGGTGTGCTGATGTAGGGAGAGGCGAGAGCTGAGCTGGAGGCAGGGAGAATATGGAGAAAGGAACAGTGAAGCTTAGTGGATATCGTACTGGTTTGGGATCATGCTTAGGGATCCTTGCAGGGCTTAGTCACCGGTGGAGGTTGTACCAACAGGAGCAGGTCTAGCAGCACAGCAACAGAAGAATTTGGTTATGATGCTCTCTGGGAAATACACTTTCCTGCAGAAACCCCTGAAACTAACAGGCTCTGGGCTCAAGAGAGAGAAACCACTCAAGCAATTCATCTGGAACTAATGGGGCTTGTGCCTTTGGTAGGGCTGTGCTTTATGATACACCTTCTGTAGCCTTTGAGTCTGGTATCTGCCTTACCTTGCTACAATAATTTCCACACAGGATAACAAAGGTTGCTATTTTACCCAAAATTTAGTCTGATATACCCTCCCTGGAAAATAAGCTTAAATAATTACTGCAACTTATTGTAAAAAAAAAATCTGCCTTAATTACATCTCAGAGGATGAAAATCTCCCACCTTGTTTGAGTGCAGAAAGAACAGCTGGCAAATGGAGGTTTCTCTCTGCCTACTAAATGGAATCTGTCTTCACCAACCCCAGAAAGTTCTTAGCCTGCTTATTCTTGTGTTAATTAACGCTGGTACCTCATAAGGACTTATCTGAGTCAGAAATGAGGCAACATCCATGCTCCTTCCCCATCTCTGGGCAGACCCACCAGAGGGTGGGTGGTGGCCGCTGCACTGCCGGCCTGAGGAATGGGATCAGTGGTGACTGGTAGTTTTAGGTGGGTCTGAGTCCTGATGGCTTGCGAAGAGAGTGAATTTCAAAGGGTCATGAATGCCTGGACTCCTTGGGAGTTTCATCCACCCCACCAGGCTTGAAATTGTGTGGACAGCTATAGGGATCTGCTTGGACGTGACCAAAGGCATTAGTTCACCCTGTATTAAAAATCACTTCTGGGCTCGGGGTTGACTTCACAAAAATATGAAGTCGTCTGGAGAGTCTTTCATGTCCACTAGTAACAGAATAGCGATGTCCTCCTGACTGCAACTGATGTCTGTTAGAAAATGAAACCTGTCCGCTTCATGAAAGAAAACTAGCCCATTTCGACTGTCAGCTGCCATTTCCCCCAATGTTGCCAACAAAAATGTATTCCTGTCCCTGGGATCTGCCACCACCTATTTGTTCCTCTTGTACAGTCTCTGAAAATCTTAGTTGTTCCTTGCAGATGTGCTGTGTCTGTGATGGAGAGAGCTGCTGCTCTCCAAACATGAGTCTGGATGCTCCAGAGGACTGCTGGGGACAGGGAAGCTGGTGCCTGGGCTGGCTGTGCTGTCTCTTTAGGGAAGGGGAGGGCTTTGCAGGGAGGGGACCTTAATCTGAATCACAAACTCTAATTTTGTTGAAAATGGAAGATAAGCTGCAATAAAAAACTGAAGAGGGAAGTGCTTGAACTCTGAAAATTCCTTAGCTTCCTATTAATAGATCTGTTTAGAATAATGTGAAAAATCAAATTTCTTCAAGCACTGAATCATGTGCATTCCCATTAGTGCTTGGCATGTCTGCAGTCACACAGCCCCACCCAACCTCATCTCTTCTGTGCTGGCTCTGGGGTCATGATGCAGCAAGAACCTTCATGGGTTCTGCAGCATCTCAGCTGTGGAGATTCATCACTGGCCCGGTGATTTTATAAAACATTTGTGTTCTCCATACTTTATTAGTCCCTGACAGACTCATTGTTTATAACATACTTCTCAGCAAGCTGTTTGCAACTCATCGCCCTGCTTGCTTTATAGTCTATAAATATTTAATTCTTTAATAAACTGCTTATATGTAATATCAAATGACTGATGTACTTCTCTCCCCTATTCAGCAGTGCTACTATTTGCAAAACAATTCTTTTGGTGTTTTGAATAGCAATATATTCTATAAATGCTTGAATTTCCTTCTCCTAACTAGCAATTTCTTCAGGGTATTTGGTGAATTGACAAGCAGCACAATGGCTCCTGCAGTGCTCTGGGAACTGCCCTTTCCTAAAGTCTCCATGGGGAGATTCACTTCCAAATAATCACAGGCTGCAATCTGAGTGTCCTGGACCTTGGGGTGATATTTCTGGTAATATTTCCCACCTGTTCATGTCAGGAAGTGGCAGGAGCCATGTGAGCACATTGGGCACTGCACAGCGCGGGATGCTGGGCGCTCCATCGGGGTATCATGGGGTGAGCCTCCTGACTCTCACTGTGTGCTGCATCCCCACTTCCTCTGCCTCACCTACTCTGTAAGCTCCATTCTCATTTTCCCAGCACAGAGTACAGTCTCCTTCCTGATCCTCTTCAGTTGCACTTGTGGAAAGAGTGACTCTGACTGGGTTTGGTCCTAAGCTTTGCTGCATCTTCCCTGGGGACTTCTCTACCTGAGGAGCAGGCAGCAGGCTACTGGACTCCTCTGGCAGTCCCCAGCCTTCGGGCTCCTCTTGGAGTGCCAGATCCTGTCCGATGTGCAATGGGAGCAGGAACCTTGAGGACTGCAGCAGAACTATCAGCCAAATGAGGCCATGGCTAGAGTCACTGATCTGCTCTACAGCCTGCTCCATGTCTGGGTCAGAAACCCCTCTGAGGCTGTCAGCCAGCCTTGGTGAGGATGATAGGCGGAACCAGGATCTATGGACAGAGTGGACAGCCCTGCAGAGCTGGCAGGGAGGGCTGTCCATCAGCACAGATTATGGGAAGAGATGGTGACACTGCACCGCCCTGCCTGTGCCTCCCAGCCTGTCTGTGAGTCCTTGTCTTACCCTCTACCTTGGGGCAGGTTTCTGCTCGTGCTTTGCCCAGTTAGTCCCTTCCCTAAGGCTCATGGCATGCCAAGGCACCATTCAGGATTGGGCACTGTGCTCTGCTGCCAGGGCAGAACCAGGTGGGGGAAGGATTCAGCACCTGGAATGATGACAAGGGCATGGTGGGGGCATGGGCCTTCTGTGGCATCACTTTGTGTTGGTATCAGTTATTCCATACTCCCAGGCTCCGTTTGGTCTGGACACCTCGGCACTGAGCTGCTTTGAGGCTGGACACCAGAAAGATGAGGCAAGGCCAGGTGGCACTATTGGTGTTGGTGCTCTGCAGCACCCAGACCAGTAGTGTCACACTGCTGGGGTCAGGAAGCCATTGGCTGGCTGGTTGATGGGGTGGAGCTTGGAACTAGATTTTCATTAAGGACCCTTCCAATCCAAACCATTCCATGGCATGATTCTATTATCTGCTCAGATCATCCCGTCCGGCTGCTCTGTTCCTTACAGACGGCTTTGGGCTGCTTGCTTGGGTCTGGGCTGGTTTGACTGTTGGTTCCTTGCCACCAGGCTGGCAATATGCCTTAGCTGTGCCCCTGAGGGGCTGCATGGGCACGGGCAGGACATTCACACCCAACTGCTGAGTCAGCTTGCCTGTTGGGTTATCCCTGATGTCCTGAAGCATTGCAGGCAGCTTGTAGTGGTAAGGCCAGGTTTGGAATTGCTGACCAGAGGCAGTCCTGGTGTCCTGGTTTTGATCAGACCTGGCAGCCTGTTGTCTTTTCTCAGTCTCCCGGGCACCCTTGGAGAAGAGGGAGTGCAGAAGGGACACATCTGCTGAGATGCTGGAAGGGAATGGAGGGATGTGACAGCTGGATGGGCCTGTGGTCAGGAGTCTGAACAGCACGGGGCAGCAGCTTCTCTCTTGTCTTCAGGTCACTGCACCCTCTGCACATCGGTCCCTAGACACAGACTAGAGTGTAACCCTCCTGTTTGGGGTCTCAGTGTTCCTCTGAGGCAGCCTGCCTAAGGCCCCCTGGTTACTGTGTGCCATGGGGGCACAGCCTCCTCTAAGCAGGCTCTCACACCACTTCTGTGCATGTGGCAAGTGGCATGCCCTCAGAGACAGTGGGGCCACCCTGCTCTGACCACCAAAGGACTGCTCAGGAGCCTTTCTGGAGCCACAGGCATGGTCTGTGCATGCCCAGAGCATTGGAGGAGAGGAGGCTTTTCTCACAGTGGGTCTCATCTAAAACTGACCTTCCTCTGCACCTGCCTCTCTGTTTTCGAGTGGAGAAGAGAACAATACTCTCTCCCTGGGGTCACGTCTTTCTTCAGCCCGAGTCCTGCCCACCACCAAGGGTGTGTGGAGGCTATGGAGCTGTCCAGGATTAGTGCAGGGCAAACATATGAGGCATGCATCCCTGAGCTGATGTCACAGAGTTCAGGGGAGGGTGCTGCTGACTGCTGGCCCACTCTGCCTCTCTTTGTTCACTCCTTGCTGATGGATGTGGGTGCAGGTACCAACTCAGAAAAGCAGCTGGACAGAGCAACCAAGGGGTCCTGTTCCCCACATGTGTTTTTGTAGTTATTATATCCAGGTACCATTCAGTGCTCTGAAGAAAATGGATGAGGGTGGATCTGATCAGCTCTGGACTCCCTGCCCCTGCAGGCTTCCCAATGGCACAGTGGCCAGAGCTGCTCTACCCCAAGACCCTGTGTCCCACTGGCCTGTGGTGGGGACTCACCAGCTGCTGTGTCAGCACTCAAACCCCTCGGGAAACACGCATGCCAGCCTGACATCAGCCAGCACCTGAGTGGCTTGTTGTCACTCCACCATTGAGCTGTCATCAGGCCTCTCCTCTGACACTGAGCTGTGGCACTTAAAACACTCTCCCTCTGGCTTCTTCCACCACACACTTCATGGTAATTCTGAATGAAAACCAGGAATCATCCAGGCATCCAGCTCCCAGCACTCCAGGTCTCCAGTAGCGAGCATGCCCGGTGCCCTGGCTGAGGGATGAGTGATGACAAATAAGTAAATCACGTGGTGGGCTGAACGATTTCCCCAAATGAGCCTGTTTGTCCCAGGCACAGTGCAAAACCCTCTTCTCCTTGGCGATAACCTTTCTGTGTGCTCACATTATGCATGTATTCATGTGACTTCCTCTGCCTCACTGCCATCTCTTCATTTAAATAAAGATAATTTATGTGGACATTCCTTCAGTTAGGATTCCCCCCCCAATAATATTTCGTTGATGCTCTGAACCCAAATGGGGTCGTTATGCTTTTGCATATCATTAGGGCTTTATGAAGAACAACAGCGACATCTGCATGTGCCGCAGTGCCACAGAGATGGGGGAAAATACGGAAAACAAACCCCAAATGAGCTCCAAGCTCATCTGGCTCTGTCTTTCCTCAGTGCCTTTGCCTCTACCACGGACACAAGTAATTGTACAGTGTAATCACATCACAGCTCATCTGAATATTCATAACCGACACAAAGACTTGGAGGAGAAGTGGGGGAGGAATAGGAAGGTGATTTAAATACAAAACAGCATTTCATTTGGAGGCAAAGTTCCCCATCCAGCTCAAGAGATTTTCTTGGTACCGATTCTGTCTATCTGTCTGTCCATCTCTTACACAGAACTGTGGGCAGTGGGGGCACCCGCAACCCCCGCTGTGAAGACAGAAAATAAAGCACAACAACAAACAGCAGCAGAACTGCCCCCAGCCAAAGGGATGTTTGAAGAGTCGGCAACGGTGGCTAACCAGCTGCTGGTCTCCAAGAAAGAAATAGTCTATTGAGGGAGCTTTATAAAGACCCCAATTAATATGTTGTGCATGTATAAGACCTACAAAGAGCCCACTGTGTTCCTCCCCCCGCAGCCACCACCTTCTCTTCCTGATCAGTGCCAGTGGAGAAGGATCTGTGCTACCAAATAATTGATTAATCACTTCAGCGGTGAAAACGCCCCTCTCCAAAATAAAGAGAGAAGAAAAACAAACACAAAAAGAGGCAACAGTTTTCTAATTAGCGTGTAAATTACCGCTGGTTCCATCCTTCTTTGTGCCTTTAAAAAGGAAAATAAAAGGGAAAGAGTAAATATAATCCCCATCTTAATGTATATGTTGTCTTCATTTCTTTTGTATTACTTTGGTATCCTTCACCAGTATGAACCCAGCAGTGTGATGTTGAAGCTGTGGCTGGCTCCGCCAGTTCGTTCCCCAAAGAGCTCCTATTTCCATTCCACTGGAGCTTATATTCCTTTAAATGTCTAGCGCAGCAGCATTTTCCCTTTTCTAATACATCACTCTGCTGGAATTAGAAGAATCCAAGGTTATATCCAACTTCAAAGGTTTCCAAGTCATCATGATTTTAGTAAAAGTAGAAGACAGATCATGGAACAAGTGCCTGGCTTTTGAAGATAGGCATCACAGGGACCTTCCTCCCTCTGTCTTGTTCTCACTCACCCACTCTCTCCCCCCAACTTTGTACCTCTCCAGCTCTGAATGTCCCGCGCTAGCATAGTTTAATGATATGCAAATGAAATATGCATAAAACCATTCTACTGTATGATGATTAAACACTGGAGACATTAGCCGCCGACGCTTCACTGTTTGACTATAATAATCTTCCCCGAGCATCCACTTTGATTGCAGAGTTATGGAAACCCATAGCAGTTGGCAGAGAGGGAGTAAGAGAGAGAGAAGGAAGGAGAGGTGCGGGGATGCATCACCCATTTCTGCATTTATCCCACTCCAGGAGACATTTCCCCTCTTTGTACTGCGTTCCTACTGCTGTCTTTTGTAATCCATCCATGCGGTCACACCAGGGCAATTAACGGGAAAAAACCCTCTTTTCTCTTAATGTTTCAAAGCTCATTAGCCAAACGATGATTCCTCATTAACAGCGAAAACTCATTCATTAAAAGAAAAAATATGCCCAAAAAATGCCAGCGCTGTTAATCCCGAGCTCTGTAGCTGGGCTGTAAATCCCATGCTAGTATTTTCCATGCAGAAGAGAAGTGCACCAATCCACAAAAAAAAAAAAAAAAAAAAAAAAAAAAAAAAAAAAAAAAAAAAAAAAAAAAAAAAAAAAAAAAAAATCACCAGGCAAAAAGAAAACATTTTGTGAGTTTTGTAAAATCCGCATGAGAGGCAATTAATATTCCCATTGTATGACTTTATTTTTTGTCTCTCCCTTTTGTCTCCAGTGCCCTTCCCTGGCTCAGCGCCCAGTGCCAACAGAACACCTTACAGGATCCTCAGCAGCGCAGACAACGTAAGTATCCAGCAGTCCCTTGACGCCCTTATCCAGAAGCCCCCGTGCCCTCCGGACCCTGCGGAGTGCCCGCGCGGCTCCTTCCCTTGCTCGCCCTCCGAGTGCCACCTGGGTTTCACAAGTATCACCTTCCAAATCTCTCTGTCTTCAAGTTTGTGCATGTCTGTGTGGCATCCCTCCTCCTCCTTCACTCCCATAGTGGATCTCGTGAAGGGCTTCAGATCGGCCCCATTCATCTCCCTGGTGATAGCAGTGAATGTAGATAAATCTCTGCTGCTTGCTTGCTGCTCCAGTATGATTTTTATTTTGTCTTCCGTGTATACCTAGGTCAAAAAGTGGGATGTATACTGACGGTGGGTGAGTGTGTGTGTGTGTGTCTGTGTCTGTCTCTTCCTCACTCCCTATCGTTCTCTCTCACTGAGGCACACAAACATACGTCTCCCTGCGTGTGTGTTACACGCGTGCACACAAATAAATACCCGCACACAGACGCGCGTGTGTGTACACAGAGGCACACACACACCTCTTCACCCCCCACTCACACAGCTCCTCTGCACCGACCCGAGGCGGTGTGTGCATGTGTGTCTGTGTGTCTGTACGCACTGTTCCGTGTGCATGTGCATACACAGGCATCTCGCTACACCGTCAAACATTCCCTCTCCTCCCAGCAGAGGCTGTGTGCAGCTCTGATCCTGCCCTGTAAGAGCGGTATTCCTTCCTCCCTTCCTTCCCTCGGCTGTTCGGAGACCTTCGCGTTCCCTCCTCGGGCTCCCTCCCGAGCTGCAAAATTGGCACCTTTCCCTGAGGTTGTCCAAATGGCAAACGGCATCGGCGGGAGCTCGCATTCTTGCAGCTTCTCATGGCATTTCTCCCTCCATGTCGACTATTCCCTTTTGTTTGTTGTTGACTAGGTTGGGTGTGGTTGGGGTTTTTGTGGCATTAATTGTAAACGAACCTGAATGGCAAAACACGCCAACAGCTTGCAGGGGGAAAAAAGCCAAAGAAAAAAAAAGCAAGCCCCACACAAACGCCTTCTGCTGCGACAGATGCCCATGTTGCCCCTGGCATGGAGAGCGGGCACAAGGGGTTTGTTGATGAGATTTTTTCGATTGCTGTGTTTATTATTCGTATTTCCCTTTTCCATTTATTTTTAAAGACTCCAAGATGCCGGCCTCGGCTTGGAACGGAGCGGTGTCATGGCGGAGATGACGGCCTTTGTCTCGCAGGGTGTGAAAGCATCCGTTGTGCTGGCTCCACTGCGGCAGAATGATGTCTAAATGGGGGAAAAGTGCTTGAAGTCCGAGTTGTGCGGCGCTGGCGGGGGAGCCCCATCCCCATGGCGTGCGTCCGAGGAAGGGCTCGCGGCGGAGGAGCCTGGTCTGTAATCCTGGCACTTGCGCCTCCGGTCGCTGCCTGCCGTTTGCTCCTGGGGGTCTGGATAATCTCCCTTGGCTCTACGGCACTGTCTGGCCCGCGCACAGGGCCCCCGTAACATATACCCGCTGCCGCGATCGCAGGGAGCTGTGGCGTTGCCACTGAATGGATGGCACTGTGCCAACTCCGCTGCCATCCGCCCTTGCAGCTCTTTTCCTCCCTCCTCCCTCCCGCTCTCCCCTCCTCCTCCTCCTCCCGTCGACTTGATGTTAATTAACACACGGGTTAATTGATTTTAAAAGCTGAAGAATTACAGTTAAGTTTTCCCACAGGGTACGGACGCCAGCCGCCTGGCACGGCTGTGCCTCGCACGGGTGCAGGGGGGCAGGGAAGAGCCCGCAGCAAAACCAGCCACTGCGAAGGGATGGACGGGCAGCCGTCGCCTGTTGGAGTGTGGCTGGGGCGGCTGACACTCCTGCCTCGTCCTTCCAACATGTCACCACTGTATTTTGCTATAAACAATCGGCACAGCCCCTCCCCTCGCCTCTCCCAAGCACCTTTCTTTCAAAACGAGTGCTGTTGAAGTTTCAGCAGGGAAGCTGTGCCCCAAAGCGCCATCGCAGCCCGGGAACGTCTCACACCACAGGGTTCCCCAGCCCGAGCACCCTGCGTGGCAGCGTGGAGCATCAGAGGACCCCCAGCCGTCACAGGCTTGTCCTGCTTGCCAGAGCTCAGTTGCTTAATCGGCCCCGATGTATTGCTTGTGGTGAAGCATTAAAACCAAAGGAAAGTTAGTTTGTTGGAATTACCAGAGAAATAACCCATGTGAGGGCTTTGGTTTGTCAGTCTCCCTTACTCCAGTGTGCCGCTGGTGAGGGTGACAGTGTGGCAGGAGGAGGCGCAGCAGCGCTGGGAACTTGCTTTCACCTTCCTGTGCTTTCATTTTATTTCATTTTGTTTTTTAAAAGCATGAAGCAAGTGAAGCGACAAGAGGAATCCATTATGCAAATCAGGTCACATTTGCATAATGTCTCATGACTGGAATATGCAAATGAGTTGTATAATTTATGAGTGCCAGTGTCTGTCTAAAAGTGTTTCCCAGAATTTATAAAAACTGCAGCGTGGCGAGGCAGCTGCCGACTGCCCTGCCAGGAGGGTCCGCACTCGCTTTGCAAAGTCTGCCTGAGTCCGGGAGTGCAAACGCTTGGGAATGAGAACTGAGCCCCCACTCCCACCCTGTCCTCTTGCTTTATTTCCCGTTTCTCCCTCTGCCAAGTTCCCACCTGCTCCCCTCGAATTTCTCTGAGGGTTCAGGGCTAGGACCAGAGCACGGGGCTGGATGGCCAGGCAGTCCCACAGGTGGCTCAGCTGGGGCTGGCTCGGGACTCACGGCTCTCACCAGCCACAGAGCTCCTGCACCCTTCAGGTAAGTGAACTCTTGGGCACGATGTGCCCTGGGGAGCTCACCCGAGCCTCTCACAACCCGCACAGTGGGATTTCTACTGGTTTACTCTGCACCACGTCCAGTCCCTGCTTGGATATGAGCCCGGTGACCCTGGGGAGAGCTGCAAGGTCAATGCAGGGCTGGTGCTGCCAGCGGAGGGACCCTGAGTGTCCTGTCCAATGCCACAGCGCTTGGTGTCAGCACTGGAAAGGTCTCTGGAATATCTGGATATTCAGTACAGGTATCAAGACTTTTTTTTTTTCTCCCTCTTCTTTGCATGTCTGCTGATCTGGGGAGCACCAAGAGAAGCATTGGGGCTCTTGCACCTGGGCAAGCTGCTGTCCTGAGCTGTCTGCACAGGGAGGGGGTAAATAATAAGGTGCAGGCCCGTGGAAAGCCTGCCACTCTGGGCAGCATCTGATGAGAAGCAGGATGGGAGAGCCCAGGGGGTCAGGGCACCTCAGCGTCAGCCTTCCTCAGCTCTGGGAAGTCCCTGAAAGGGCTTTTGGGCAAGAAAATGTGATTTGTGGTTCTTGAGACTCTGTGTTTCAGCTATAAAGCCCAAGTGTGTTTATCTCCTTGGTTCCAAATCACTTTTGGTGTTAGATATCTCCAAAGGGAAGAATCACACTTTCCATCAGTTTCAAAATACTGTGGCTGTGTGAGTGGTTTGTTTAGTGACTGCAGGTCCAGGCTATGACAATGAGAGTCACACTGAGCATCCCCAGGACAAAGCAGTGAGTTCATAGACTGTGCTTTTAGCTGTGACTGGACATTTTTCGTGTGGGAATATGAAGAGACCCTCCACATGAGGTACAAGGCAAACTGGTATGTAGTCTATGTGACACACCAGTGAGAGGCAGCAGCACAGCCAGACTCTGAAGCATCTTTTGCTTGTTCCTGCTCAGGTTGGTGCCTACCCACCAGCACCAAGGGGTGACTGTCCCCATGCTGGCACGGGAAAGTAGTTGAGTCTGACCTGGAGACGGTGCAGGACCACTGGGGAACAACTGGTGTGTCCCTCTGGAGGTAGGGTGCTTTGTGGAGAGCAGGAAGGGCTGAGGGCAGTGGGAGTGAGAAATTTCCCACAGCTCTATGATCAGTGACCCTGCAATATCAGGAGTCAGAGATCTTTTTAACCTCAAGGCAAACCACCCTGCTTCACTTGTCACAAAGGCTCCTGCAGGCTGGAAAGGAGAGAAGAATGTCTGCTTCCCTGTTGGTGTGTTCAATGTAGCATCAGCAGACCTTGCACTGGGTCTGGTTCTGGTTCAGTTCTCCAGATGGGGACAAGGATGGGCAGGCTGTCAAGGCTGACCAGCAGCAAGGCTGGGACATGGCTCCGCCTGTGGGGAGCAGGTGTCAGGGGGGACTTAGTCTTTGGGGAGAGCCACAGCTCTGTCTGGAGCCACCCCGCTGTGCTCTGGGCTGCATGGGGGGATGGTCCTGGTACCACTCCTTGTGCCGAGGGCTGCACAGGGACCTGGTCCCAGGCCCACTCTGGGCTGTTCAGCATGCTGGTTCTGGTCCCCCTCCTCACACTTTATGCAGCTTTCTGATAGTTATATGAAAGCACCGAAACACATCAACATTCTCTTGTGGTTTTGATGCTGCACCGAGGACTGGCAAATGTTTAGGGATGAAATGGCTTTTTTGGGGTGGGAGAAGGTGTCATCCAGAGCAGGCACCGAAACCTCTGTATCTGCCAAACAAGCTTGTCTGGTCTCTGTAGGTCAGCAACAAGGGATAGTGCATGGGGAACCCGCACACTGCTCATTCATGGTCTAGGTTTCTACTGAGGCGGTGGATTTTGCCAGCTGAACAGATCACACCTGACAGATTCCTGTTGCTCTCTTCCAGTGTTCTCCTGTGGTTCCTCACCTGTGGCACTGAAAGAATTCCCTGCAGCTCCATCCTTGGGACTTCTTGGGGCCTTTGCCTGCCAGACTTGCTCTCTGTCCCTTGATAAGTTGTCTGAAACATAGATCCAAGGACTTCTGAGCTGTGGTGTGTCTGTGCCTGGGGCCCCCCAGCAGAGCATAGTTTAGCCATTTGCCTACTTGCATTACCTGCTATTATCATTTCCAACAAGAAGAGTTCCCATTCAACCTGAAGTCACTCCACTGCCTGCTTCCATACTTTCAGTACCAATGCTGTTTTGAGCAGTGGGATACAGCTACAGATAACCCCCAGGAACTCCAGTTTCCTTCCTATTTCTCCTGGGTAAAACATGCACCAACAGGCAATACCAGCCTCAGCTGTATGGATAATCCCAATTTTCCACTCCTATCGACGCCAGACTCTGTGGCAGTGGGAGCTGCTGATGCCAATGCAATGACCCACATTCTGAGCTGGCAGCGCTTCCCCTCTCTTACTCAGTCTTGCAGAAGAAGGATGATGTACAGACAGAGTCTGAGCACTGCTGTTTGACGAGGTCCATGAGGGCACCATTGTGCCAGCAAAAAGCATCAGCCATTAGCATCACATCACCAGCCTTGGCACACCTGACACATGTGCCCAGCATTAGGAACGGCTTGTCTGCACGGGGCTTTTTGCCTGATGGTTATAGATAAAAACAGTTGTAAGCAAAGTGTGCAAAATCTTTAAATCTTTAACAAATCTCGTATTAATCCCAGCTAAGTGGATTAAAGCTGACTGCGGGCTTTAAAAAGAAGCAAGCTGATCATTTGCAGGAAAGAGAAAATATATAAAATGAAAACAAGCAGAGTGTAAATGTGCAGTTCTCATGTTCCTGGTGTAGATAGAATTAGGGTGGCAGGATGGCAGCCAGACCACTCGTCCTGGGTTCAATAGAGGGTTCAGTGAGACGAGGCAATACAGCACAATTCTGTATCAAAAGAATCACTCAAAAGTATCAAAGATGCTACAGGCAGATAATTGTCCAGACTTGGGTAACAAAGTGGTCCTGTGTGGACCACATCTTCAGCAGAACAGGACAGGCTGCTGAATTCTCAGATGGAAATCAGGATTCTTCTCAAGATGCATCCTCATGTCAAGGTCCCGAGCATCAGACAGACCTGATGGTGGCTCTGGTACTCTCTTGCCAGTCATCACTGCAGCTGATCTGAGTTTGTAGGGATAGTTGTGATGAGAAATTATATGGTTAAATATCTTGGCACAGTGAAATTCAGCCACTTAGACTTTTCTTCAGTAACTGAAGGAGCAGATTTTGTAGGATTAGGCTCCTAGCTGGAGAGCTGGTGTTTCTCTTCCTTAGGATCATGTGTTCCTTTCCCAAGTGTACATTCTAAAGTATAAAGTACAGGAACATCACTGGCTCTAGCTGTCACAGGACAGGTGAAAGCCCTCCAGCAAAGGCCAGCAGTACTGCTACAGCTCTTCACTGTAGTCACTCAGCATTTACTGCCAGCTGGTGCCTTCCCTCTGTTTGCCTGCTCACACAGTGCCCATAGCTCCTGTTTCCCCAGACACTCTGTCACCCTTTCTCATGTTTTGCCCAACCTAGTGGTGCCCACTCACTTTGACAGCTCAGTGATTCTGTTTACTTTATTTTTTGCCACTGTCACTGTGCTGTCCCCAGACACAGGACTGGGAGTTTCTGCTCTGGTACCTACATATGTATGTCTCAAAGCTGGCACTGTGATGACCCATGTTAAAAACTGCAGCAGTGATCATATGTTTGAATGGAAGCACTGGTGTTTGATTCTGAAGATCCGGGATAACAGTCAGGCCAACAGCAGCTTTTCGGGGTTTGGTGGTGAACCGGGGAAACAGGTGATGCAGGATAAATCTTCTGAAGGGACAAACACTGCTCAACCAGCCAAGCCTCATGAGCATAGGCCCAGAGAAGGGAGCTCTTAGCACTCCCTGACTTTGGAAGGTGATGTTTGGCTCTTTGAGAGCAGATGAGACTTATGAGGATTTTTTGAGCAGGGCGGATGGTCACATCCCTTGTCCTTTCCCATCCCGTGAGATGAGCAGAACAGACCTGGCACAGGTGACTCAGCCTGGGCCCTCACTGCAGAGTCAGAGAGCTTTAATGGCAGAAGGAAACAGCTGAAGGTTCCAAAGCTGCCACAGAAAAGGGCTCCTAAAACAGTGACACTTCTGTTCTAGTGAAGTTAACATTTTGTCTATTCATGGAAGGAGATGTCTGAAAACAAGGACGGGAGGATGGCCTGCCTTAGCCCAGCTCTGCCAAAATGACAAGAGGTTCCTGTTGTCGCTCTCAGGTGACCATAGGTTATTGTACTCAGGTATTGAGATCTGCTCCTCTTCCTCCCAAACAGGCAGCTTCCTCACCCTGCAAACTGCCCCAGGGCACAATAAGTAGGTTAATGCTTGCTTTAGGGTTAGCCTGAGGGTAAGGGTTCCCTGCAGGAATAGCAGAGTGAGGTTTCCTCTGTGCCTTTGTGAGTTCATGTGTAGGGATGCCTCCAAGGCAAATGAATTCCTACTGCTCCCATTTCACCACTGTGTGCCTCTTCCTCCTTCTTTGGGATGGTGATGTTCCTTGGGATCACAAAGCTTTGATTTCAGTTCTGCCAGGCTCATATGCTTTTCCTTGCATGGTTTTTCCATTTGTCATTCGTTCTTCCACTTCCCTGCTTCCCAGTCCTCGTTCTGGCCAGGGCAGGGAGTGCGAGCTCCTATGGGTTGCGTTGGCCACACCTCATGCTTCAGGCTGCCCCTTTTCATTTATGGCCAGACTGACTCCCAAAAAGGAAAGCAAACCAAAATATGTCAGTGGTTTTGAATTACAAATCTGGATGTTCAAAATGCATGAAATGAGAAATTTCAGGTGCTTACT
This sequence comes from Dasyornis broadbenti, assembly GCA_013397935.1. Classification (NCBI taxonomy): domain Eukaryota; kingdom Metazoa; phylum Chordata; class Aves; order Passeriformes; family Dasyornithidae; genus Dasyornis; species Dasyornis broadbenti. The sequence continues at coordinate 771,664 of VZRN01003673.1, forward strand.
GCAACATGAATCCACCCGTCTTGGACATAAGCAGCATTTCCTATTTCTGCTCTGTCCTGAATACAAAGCTCAGTTAAAAGAGATGTCGGGGTGGCTGTGAATGGGGAAAACAGGGTCAGGGAGGAAAAGAGGGAAGGCTTTGTGTGTTCATCATTACAGACTTCAATTCTGGCAAGGGAAAGTTAAAAGGGTGCCTAGAACTAGGTATTCAAAGTTAATTTCCTATTTAAAATTTAGTGTGTGAAGTTTCTCTGTTTAATTTATGTGTAAATACTGACTCATGTTGTCACATAAAGGTAGTATTGACATTTTCTATAGAAAGATTCTGTTTTTTGGTTGCTTGCCACTTCTTGACCTACATTCCCAAACTACAGAACCTGCCATGCTGATATGATTCAGCCCAGCCTCAGCTGTGAGTGCCTGTTCTTTGGTCACCTGTTGTGTACACAGATCCTGCGCTGGAAATGGATCAGCATATGGCACATGTGATTGTCATGTGTGGGATTCCTCACCCTGCTGTTGTGGAACCTTTGGTGGATGGCAAACAGTGGCTTTGGAGCTGCCTCAGTGGGGAGTTGCCTTTAGTGACAGATGCAGCTGTAGGGTTGTTACGTCTGTTATGTTACTGGAGGCAGCAGACAAGCCAGGATCCTTGCAGATAACTCCTTGTCTTCCACGCCCAGAACAGGAAGGTATTTTTTGTGGAATTGCTGAGCACTCACAGTTTTGCTTGAAACATATTAAATGCTATAAAGTTGTTAAGTGCTTCACAAATCAGAACTAGACGCAGAACCAAGCACCTAAAATTAGAGGACAAATCTTGTGCTTGAGTCTCTCTCTGTCTCTATTTGGCATTTGGAAAGTGCAGGTGATAAAACATTTTCCTCACAGGGGTGTTGAGATTAGGGAATGCTCCTGGAGAATTGAGAGTCATGAATGTCATAGAAATTCCAAGCAGATTAATAGCAACGTTCTGTGAGAGGTTTGAAAAGTGGGCACTAAATGCAAGTTGGAGCTGGAGCCACACATTGAGCTGTGGTAGGAAGCACTGACTGATGCCTTTTCTGTGCATGTATGAATTAATAAGGCCAGGATAGTGTGAGATGTGCATCACAGCCCATAGCAAGTGCTTATGCAGAAGAGCCCAGCTTATTCTGGCAACCTTGATTCTGTCATATCCACTGTTCCAATAGTGTCTCGTAATTGTAGTGTTTTTCTAAAATAGTTCTACTGTAGGCACTGTTCATAAATTAAGAAATTCCATCTGCAGTTGTGCATGTTTCCATACTTAGTCCAACTAATGAGAACTGTGAGGTTCATCATCCTTTGAAAGCTTTCTCAGTAGTAAATGTGGTCAGAGACACCAGAGCATTCTCCTGGCTATCAATCTGCAGATAATAGAAGGTCCATTTCTTAAGTACACACAGAAAAGAAGAAGAAGAAATACTGGCTATGACATAAAATGAATTGTCTTCCTCCATGCCCTTGTAACCTAGGGCATGTAGTGCAGGCTGCCAGCCATCGCTTTACAGATTTAGAGGTGCTGGAATCTCTCCGTCTGTAGCAGGCTGCCTGATGGATTGGTGAGTAATGGACTCAGGGAGTGCATTACCAGCACCCAGACTAATGGCTAGCACTTGCCCATGGCTCTGGCTATAGATCATCCACCGTGCTATTCATAAGCTCTTGCCAGTCTGTCTCTGGCACTTGTGCTGCCGCTGTAACACTGTTTGCCTGATGAATTCTGCACCAACTTCTGCCGTGTTTTCAGAAGGTGAAGAGTAAATGAGGAGAAAAGAATGAGTACCAATTCTCCAGTTCTCTTGCTCTTTGGAGGACAGGGTAAAGGATAAGGTAATGGACATGATACTCACTCACCCGGTGTTACTAGCACAGTAGCCTGGAAAAGACATTTGGGATTGCTGCACACCATGAGGCACCATCCTATCACTGCCTGACATACCTGTGCCTGGGATGTTTTCTTTCCCAGACAAACCAATGTTACGGGTCATGGCAAGATAGAAAGGGGAGGGAGAGAGGACTGGGGTGCTGAGTATGTCTCTGACATAGCCTCTGGAGTGTTGGAAGAAGTTCCTGGATGATGCTGTCAAGATTTGGCTGTTTGTGAGCAAAATGAGGTAGAACCAACCTTCATAGCAAAGACCATCTCCAGGGCTGACCTCTGGGCTGGCTTTACTGGACAGGGCAGGTGTGTGCAGAGAGGAAGGAATTGCTTCCAGTCCTGCCTGGCTCAGGAGCCTTTCCTCTTCTTTTAGACTCCATGACATGAATGGGACTCCAGGGTTGTGGCTTCCCTTGTGTGATTAGGATGACTTGGATTCCTCTCTCCTCCTTTCACTTGGACCACTGCCCAGCCATGAGAAAAGAGCAATCCAGTCAGCTATTGATTTAAACAGGTGAGCTATCCCACTGCCAGTTGTGTGAGCCATCCAAGCCCTGTTCCAGTTCCCAAGTCCAGCCTGGTCGCTTTACTGATAGTGAAGGTGTAAGCCTTGCTCTGCTATTCTGGGCCCTTTGGGGTTGTATTTTTTACAAGAAGTTACTTAAACTTCTGCAGTTTTTTATTAACATATTCCTGATGAGATTTTGAACAGGATGAAGCCTTCATCTAAGGACTTTCCTCTACAGCAGTCATAGTAAAGATTGCTGCTAAAACCAGAGAGTAGAAGCAAAATTGTAAAAACAATGCAGATGAGGAAGTTTTTCAGTTCCAGGAGTCCTGTGCAATAAGAAATAACCTCAATTGAGCAACAAAACACTTTACTTTTTCTAGTACTACTTTACTTCATGTGTCAGGGATGTTGTGCCTTTTAAGGGGACAGTAGCAATGACACTGATGTTCTTGGGTTCCTAGATATTACACTCTTTCAGAGAAAGACCTCCTTGTACCAGGGCTTTAATTTATGCACTTCAGATAGGGCTTGGGCACCTTTCCATTGCCCCGAGCAGGGAGCAAATTCTGGTTCTTTGAATTTTTGGCATTAATTCCACCAAAATTCACCATTAATTCACCAGAAGTCAGGGGGTATTTTGGATACAGAAGCAGATGGCAGATTCAGATTGCAAAGAAAGGTGATGCTGATGAACAGGAGATGCTAGAAACCCAGAAATTCCCAGTGAGTATTATCCATCAGTTATTTGTCTGCTATTTTAGGAGATGTTTCTGGCAATAAAGCATCATCAATCTATTATTTCTTTTGGCCAATCTCTCTCAGCCTGTCTATATAAAACCTTATTGTGGCCTATATTTAACTGAGAATAACCTCTGCTTGTTTCCTCTGTTCCACCATGAGTTTTATTCCTTTAACAAGCATAACAGCATGCTGCTCTGGCTTCAAAGAGAAAATTAATTCCATCCGCAAAAGGGTCAAGTGCTGGAAAGTGCATAGCAATGCAGTTTGCATGGCAGGATCCAGGAGATATGATGCTAATAAGATTCCAAGATGAGAACAGCAGACTGGCTCTGGGGATTCAGATGAAGGGTTCTGTAAATTTTAAAAGAAATAGTCTCCAAAAACTAATGATGTCTGCTTTCCAATTCATTAATAATGTGGAGCAGGGAGATGGGAGTGAGAAGCAGACCATGCTTTGAAATATCAGAATGTAACGAGGAAAAAAACAGCGAGAGCTCATCTCACTGGGGTCATAAAGCTGGGAGGAACAGGCAGGCTGCAGGGGAACACAGTGTCGGTGCCTGGAGGGAAGGAAATTGCACTGTGTGTTCTGCGACTTGTAATTTATGCACAGACAATCTTTGCCAGCATTGATGTAAAATTTCTATGCAGAAAAAGATGCTGCTGTATTGACAGATCTTTTTCAACATTCTTGTTTAAGGTGACTTAGTACACAGGATATTTTATGAGTTTTGAAAAAGAAATGAATTGTCTTAGCATATTTACAAATGGCTTTTGGTAAACCTTCACCTTTCTGCATTGCACGCACAAAACCTTAACCTTGTTTGTAGTGAATATTGGCAGAATACCCTTCAGGCAAAGCCTAATGAGCTGGGAGCAATTCTGAGCTTCCCTCTGCAATAGCTGAAGAGCCTCTGCCTTTCCAAGGGCTCTTGGACATACCATGTGACCTTGTTGCTTTGCATCACGACAATTTTCCATTACTGCTGCAGCATTTGTTGGTGGTGCTGCTGTGCAGACACGATGCTGGAGTCTCTCCCTTGTTCCTACAGTGGGCAGCCAGTGGACAGTGTTTGTGCCTGAGCACTTTCTGGAATGGGAAGTTGTGAGGCGGCAGGATTTAACTCTGATTTTTATTTTGACAAAGCTAGTATGAATTGTAGAGTGAACTTAAAGTCTTCCTCCCATCTTTTCCTTTTAGCTGTATAATATTTTCTCATCTACCTTGCAACCTGTCAGCAATGGCTGATGAGGTTCTGAGAGAACCTCACTGCCAATTGGGAGCTCTCCAGAGGGCAGGGGCTCCACTGCCAGCCCTCAATCTTCCATGGAGCTGCCACTCCAGTGGGAGCCTGCACCCAGCTCCTGCAGCTGAACCTGCTCGTACTAGGGCAGCAAGGTCACCGCCACAGCTGCCAAGCTGATCTTCCCTCCAAGAACTCAGCTTGGCCCCGCTGTTTGGCAAAGTGAGTAGGACCAGCGTCTCCTCTCTGATGCATTGCACTGCCCTGGAGCCCTTTGCCTGTGTCTGCTCTTGCAGTCTACAGGGCCCATCTGCTTCCTTTAGCTCGAGCTGCATTCTCTCAGCAGCAGGTCTTGCTCCAGACAAGTGATCTCTTTTCAGGATTTGGAGAGGTGTTCAGTGAGTGACAGCATGTGGTAGGAATCCCTGTCCCCTCAGAAGAGCTGTTTCCATGAGGGCTCGTGCTGAGCTGCAGAATCAGGGGTGTCTGGGGTACAGTGGGTGATTTGGGGCAGACAGCTCATACAGCCTGAAAAGAAGATTGGAGCTGAGGTTTGCAAAAGCCTCGGCCATGAAAGTGGGTGAAGTAGGGCTCTGCATCATGGCTGCAACATGTTCACAGAAAAGGTTTCTCTTACAGTGTTTATAAGTACTGTGTATTTCTTCATACAGAGATGACGGGGCCCTAAGTATTGACAGATATGCCTCAGCTGTCCCTAAAGCAACCACAGATGCATTGCCACCAGCTCCAAAAGCCACAGCCTTCACCTGTGGATTTTTTTTTTGCATGTTCTTGGTCGTCAGTGAACATAAATAGACTGGCTTCAAAGTGAACAGCAGGGTGATACAGCCATGTGTATCAAATCCTCATATTTGCATCTCAGATGTTTCCTTGGGGAATTTGTGTCTTCAAGAAATCTCAAGAATTTCCTTGGAGATTTTTCCAGTGAAGTTCTTGGTTGTTATTCAGTATTTCCAAACTTGCCTGCAGCCATGGTCAGTCAGTGGAGCAGGTGGGTGCTCAAAGCTGCTGCAGTGGAGGCACAGTTATGAGCATCAGGACTGTCTCATGGCACTGGTAAAGACATGAAAACCAATTGGTGCGTGGAGGCCATTTTTGGTGCCGTTCTTCACCCAGACATTGAGCAACTGGATTGATTTCTGTAGCAGTGATCTTCCAGTGGAAACTATTCTGGTTTGCAGCTTGGCAGTAACATCACTATAGCCACCAGAACCTCAGAATAAGCTGCTAAATTTTTAAGGTCTTTGCTTACTCCTGTGTTTGTCTGTGCTCCTCTGTCTATTCAGCCCAGCATTCAACTTCTTTTTCTGGGCTTTCGCTCACTCTCTTGAGAGTGCATGTGCTTGTCAATGATGAGTGTAATCATGTTACAGCTTCTGCTTCCCCTTCCTTAGCATCCAGCATCCATGTGATGCGCACAGGAGCTGCACAGATCTATTGCTGCTGAAAACCAGACCCTGTGCCTATCGCTTCAGTGTGTGCCCAGTGACCTGCGTTTCATGTGTCATCACCTGATACTCCAGCTGGAGATGAGGGACGCTGCAGTGAGGAGAGACGAGTGGTGGGAAGAACATGTTTGCACACTTTGCACAGTGAATTAGGACATGGGAATGTCAGGCAGGGAAGATTTATATTTTCTGAGCTGCCTAGTTGCAGATTTCTTGTTTCATCAGAAAACCGCAACTTTTCCACTGATGCAATCCAGAGCTCTGCCAGAGGGACTGTGTCTTGGTGGTGTTCAGATGTTGCCGTTTCCCCAGCAGTTCCCTTTCCAGCGCTTCAAACCAAGCCAGGCTGATTATTCCTCAGGACAGGTGTAAAAATGCCTGGATCCATGGCAGAAAACCTCCAGTGAAGAGGAAGCTCTCATTGCAAATAATGAGCCAGATTTCTGTGGAAACCTGCACTATTCCAGAGCCTGGCCATAGATTCTGCAGCAGGATTCTGTTCTCCAAACAGATACCCAAAGGCAGATTTTCTTTTAATTAAATATAAAAATTTTTAATGCAGTCAGCATGATGCTTCTTGGTATGTTTATTCTCATACTCCATTTATTTGTTTTGTTCTCAACATGTCCTTCTGTTGTGAGGGAATTTTCCATACCATCTGTGTATGAGGAGTGAATGGGACTGAAGGACTGTGGGAGCAGGACAGAGATCAGTTGTGGTTTTTATTATCTGAGTGGAAATGGGCACCATTTGTAGTTGTGGAATAAATACACCAACTGGTCTTCTCCTTAAAATAATATTGATGTTACAGTGTTGACATTTTTAAGCAGTCATCTCTAGGTTTCAGTATTACCAGGCTTTAGAGTCCAGTGAAGTATTTAATTCCTTATACACTTAGCACTTCACTTTCTGTCTCTACACTCAGAAAAAAATTATATACTGTTTCAGTAATATTCTGTCAATATTTTATTATTTTTCTCTGCAGCCAAAGGGTAAAAATCATTTAATTTCCCCAGCATGAAAATAATGCCATGAGTTCCAGCTCTGTGGAGGGAGCTGCTCCGCAGGACTGTTCAAGAGTCTCTTTCCCATGCACAGACTCCTTCAAGTTCTTAATTCCTCTGTGTCTCCCACCTCTGACTCCTCCTTTCTCTTACCTTATTTTTCTTTGACCACTTTTCTACGCTCTAAGGTCAAGGGTCTTCCCTGTGGAAAGAAAAAGTTCAGCCTTTCCTAGCCTTTGCCCACTTGGCATCACAAGCTCTGTAATAAGCCTGGCAGTGCTTGGGCACACAGGCACGACCAGAAGCGAGGGTGTTCTCCAACCTTCTCTCCCTTCAGCTGCCAGCACATGGGGTAGGAGAGGGCTGTGCACCCCAAGCTCTCAGTGCCGTGTTCCCATCCTGCTGCCATTCTGCAGCTGGAGCCAAGTGCGGCAGAGGCAATGTGCTGGAGCATTCTGTCTGAGGGGAGTTTGGGGAGGGGAGAGGGAAAAAGGCTGTTAGATCTATCGCTGGCAATTTAGATTCAGAGACATTTCATCTGCAGTTCCCTCAAGTGTTGAATTGAATAAAACCAGCAGCAGCAGTGGAAAAGGAGGTGGGGGAAGGGCTCCAAGCACTCCCAGCTAAACAAAAAGAGACAGGCAGCTCATAAAAAAATAATTGCATCCTTGGGTTGAAAATCTGGATTCACAGGGCAGGGAGGAGGCCGTGTGGCAGAGCCCACCTATGGGCAGAGGCCAGGGAGCACCACCAAGGGCTTCTGGCACTCCTGCAGCCAGAGCAGATCACAAGGCTCATTTCTGGGTTTACTGATTTTTCTGTGGGTTTTTTGAAGCTCCTGTAGAATCAAGCAGGAAGAACAGAGTCCTGGGCTTTGGTTGCAATTTTTAAAAACCACCTATCCTTCACTTTTCAGTGTTTCAGGAGAAAAGTATAAAAGCAAAACCATCAAGGGTCAAGAATTCAGAAGAACAAGTAACTTAGCACTTATAATTTCATAAACACTTTCTATTGGGCACCAGACTCATCGTTACCTAATGCAGGTGTGGGATGGCAGAACTGTTCTCACCATTACGTGTTTCTGTTCCTCTGCCGTTGAGGGAATTGCTGCTGGTGGCTGCTCTGGCTACACACCTGGATTTCTCTGGGTCTGTCCCATTCCCCGGGTTTCAGGTGAGAATGGTTTCACAGGAGTGCTCAGCCTGGCCAAGGCTTGGAGGAGAGTGGCAGCCATCAGAGAGAACTGGGTTACAGCAGACAATACGTCCTTGGGGTCTCTCCTCGCGTGCGTGAGTGTGGTGCCATCACCTCTGCGGTGTCACAGGGGGGCTGTGGCCTCCCTCAGGTGGGAAGGCAGGTCTTTTGTTTGCTCCCCTCCCCATTTTCTTTATTGCCTCTCTGCTCCCTTGTAAGATGTTAATGACAGATCTGATGCCTTAACACTTTGCTCAGCCCTGCTTCAGGCCAGGTACAGGTGTGCATACAGGGAGCACGTGCTCAGCCCTGCTCCAGAACAGGTCAGACTCCTCAGCCAAAGCCCGACCAGCACTGAGTGACCCCATGGTACAGCTGGGCAGCCTGGGCAGGTGTGTGGCACAGGGTTGATAGCAGCTCCACCGAGTGTTGTGTTTGCATTACAGTGTCCCCTGCCTAAAAAGTGTCTTCTGCCTTCACAGCGCGCCTGCATAATCCCACGTGAAACACAAAGGTAAGACCAGGGAGAGGAGCTGGGGCTCCTCAGGACAGCACTGACACCTTCCCTTCAAGTGATTTCAACTGTAAAATAGGGGTCATGATTCTTACCTGTGTCACCAGAATTTGAGAGACTGATTAGCCACATCCTGCAAAAGACTGAAGCAGCTTTACTGCAAATCCTGGACCGGAGACCAGAGAACAGGAGAGGCTGTCTCACAGGCATGTATTTATGCTGCCCTGTTTTTCTCCCTGTGCTATCGATCCAGCGGCTTGCAAAGATACAGCCCTGCCTGCTGTAGTGGTCTAATTCATTTTTAAGCATCATTATTTTTGATGTTGTGGTCTTCCCCTGCTTCAGGTGCTTCTCACTGCCCATCCTCAAAAATGTCCATTCCTGTCTGTCTCCAGGCATGCTCTGCTCCCACATATGTGTGTGTGCATACCAGGGAGATGGAGAGGCAGCTTCAGCTACACTAAGCAATTAAACTCCAGTAGCTCAGGGATGAGCAGGAGGCCGTGATTTTCTTTTCCTTTGCAGTAATTGCCTCTGCAATCAGCTTTGATCACCCAAGAGCAGAAGAGATGAGTGCTGCAAGTTGACATCAGTGGTTTTAATATATCCATTTACATATACAGGAGCAGTGCAGCATACAGCTTTCCATAGTGCCTCTGACCTGAAACCATCGCCGCTCCATAGATACCTCATTTAATTTAATACTTCACCACCACTGCGGAAGCCATAGGATGGGGATGGGAGGGGGGATAATCAAGCCCTCACTCTCTCGCTCTCCGTGCATGTCTGTAAAAATGACATGAAAGTAATTGCTTTTGAAAAGCAAAGGAGAAATGGCACAATTGATTCCACTTAAATGAGAGGAGAAGGGGTGGGGGTGGGGGATGCTCACCCTAAACATACCACCTTCTCTCCTACTGCAAGCACATCACTGCGTGGGGCTGCACTGCGACAGAAGAAAGATGGGCTTGTCTGAATGGCATGGGAAGGATGGAAACACGAGCAGGTAGTGCTGCTTTGGGCAGGATGCACCCCTTGGGAACCTGGGAGCCACAGGCAGATGCTGCTCCATGGAGCCGTGTGGCATGCCCTGTTGTCACAGGCACTCCTGGTGCCAGAGAGTGGGCAGGGAGCCTCATTGCACTGAAAATCCTGGAGTCACTCTGCTTCCCAACCCACTCACCTGCCTGGCAGCTGGGGAGAGGGGGATGATGAGGAGACATCAGCTCTTCTCCATCTCTCATCTATCTCTCATTATCCCTGTTGACAAAGCTTTGTGAGCCTATGGTTTTGGAATCTGTCCAGCCCGCTGCTGCTGGTGGATGCTCACCCTTCCACCAAGGATCTCCCACTGCACCCTCTGTGAGCTGCCTGGCACCCCACTCAGCCCCTGCTCAGTGGAAGCCGGGACCTGGCATCATGGGCTGCACACCGCCTGTGTGTGCTGAGATGCATCTTTAATGTAGACACCAATATCATTCCATGTTAATTACATGCAAATTGATTATTAGTGTATTTATTGAATGTTGACAGCTGGGTGACAGTCTTCAATAAATATGTTTTACTAATCAGTTAGCATTAATTAATATCAAAATCCTCTCTAGGTTTAGCAAGTCAGTGCACATTGATGAGACCCCTCTTGCTGCCAGTGTTGCTGGGTGTTGGCAGTGTTGCTGGCAGCACTCATCTGTGCCTGGCAGCAATGTGGGGCACAAGTGGGCCAAGTGGGCCCAGGGGCAGCAGCAGTGCTGGAAGGACACATGGACACATGTCCAGAGGGAGAAGCCTCTGGGAAACATTGCTCTTGGGAGACCCACCCATGCAACAGGGCCTTCCCAAGGGCAGGAGGGTTGCCAGCTCGAGTCAAGGTGGTGGTGGCCAAGCAGTGCTTGCAGGAAGCTCTGGAGGCCCCTTTCTCCAGGACACAGGGCTGCTTCCAGACACATCTGAGCAGCAGAAGCAGGATGCTGTTCTCACCTGCAGTGACCACGTCACTGCATGCAGGACCCTTGGTTGTGGCAGGGCATGGCACAATCCCCAGTCAGCAATACAGAGGAGTTCTTACACTGAATTTAAGCCATTAAGCAGACTAACTCCTAAGATGTGTGACCAGCGTTTTCTCTTGCCTCCCCATACTTAGCAGGGCAGGAGCCACACAGTGCCCACTGACTGTAGCTTGTCTCACCCATCACAAGAAGAGAGCGGCATCCCTGAGGTGAAAATTGCCAAGGCATCAGGGTGAGTGGCTCCGTGCTGGAGTCGATACTTGAGTCTTGTCATGCTAATGCTCCTTGGTTGACATTCATCATTCTTCCCTGCTTCTGCCTTGTCTAAATACCTTAGAGCTGGGACACTAAGTGAAAATGCTGAACCCTTACAGCCACTCTTATTCAGGCAGAAACAGGAGGGAGATGGACAGGCTGTGGGGTACCCAAGCCCCTTCCCCTCTGCTCCAAAAACAGCAGACACAAGGGAAATGCCTGAAGAGCTCAACACGCAGCCGCAACGGGAGCTGGGTGTTTGGTTACTGGTTAGAATGACTTTGGTCTTGCTTAGCTGCTCTTTGCTTCCCTCACCCAGGGATCCTTCCGTGAGCAGAGGCACCTAGGTGCCCCAGTCAGCGGACTCTCTGCTTTCCCGAGTTGGACATGTCTGCCTGCTGCAGGCAAACATGTCAAATCACACCTACCATATTGGCTTCCTGTCCCCAGAACAACAGATTTTTGCAGCTAATGTGTGCGGGGGTGTCTCCTCCTGCCAATCCCCACCCCCAGCAGCATCAGGCCTGTGCTGTTCAGGGTTTTGTTAAGCCGTTTAGTATTAATTGATTTTTTTTTCCATTTTTTCTTTCTTTCCCTGGGCGGGTCAATAGCTGGATGCTCAAGAGCAGAGGATCTATTAACTGCAGACCAAAGAGAGGGAGAGGCAGGCAGAACTGGAGCAGAAATGCAGCCAGAGCAGCAGCTCAGCCAGGACCTGAGGGCCAGCCACCAGCTACGGAAGGGAGCTTGAAGCAGGTAGGAGAAGATGTCAGTCCACTCTAGCTCGGCAGCCCAGCCTGGGAAGGGAACTCTATTTGATGCTTTCACAGCAACAGTGATAATCTGCTGCTCTTGTTTATATGGCTGTGTAAGGAAGGGCTGAACATGTGAGAGTAGAGTCCGTCACCTCCCAGTGAGGAGGGGAAGGTGGAGGGCAGCACGGAGATGGCTACAGCTCTGCTGGCTGTAAATGGGTGGTGGGATTGCAGTTGCTGTGGGGGTGTGATGGCTGTCATGCACAGCTCTCCTGGGTGTTGCTTCTGCTGCTGAACTTGGAGAGACAGGAAGAGGATGGCCACAAAGACACTGCCTCAGGACAGCTCTGACTTGGCTAGAGGTGACAGTGATGTGCTGTGAACCGCGAGATTAGGTTCGCTCAGACCTGTGCAGCCATGCTGCTGTGGACAAAACCCTCATCTTGCTCCTGGACATCAGGGTGAGAGGACCCTCGTTGCCTTCTGGAGGCCTGCTGGGCAGCCTGTGCCAGTCTGCACCACGCTGGGTCTGTTTGCCCCTGCCCCACCACTGACCCCTGTATTTCAGAAGCTGTAAGAGTCAGACCCTTTGCTCAGTGTGTTCCCCCTGCATGTGAGCCTGCCTTTGGAAAGCACATCGCTCCCGCCTCCACAGCCGTCAGGGTGTCTGCCTGATGTTCGCTCAGACCCCAGCATTCCTCAGTGGACTCCAACCACAAGGTCTCATTGAGATCCACATGGCAAACAGGGGTGAGGAGAGCTGATCCTGGAAACTTGGGGAGCTCCTGCTGCCATATACTGCAGCATTACTTGCTTAACCTGGTACTCACTTGTCATCCCCTTCAGCACCACATAAGCCATAAAAAAAAATGTGTCTATTTTAACAACTTTCAAGTGAAATATGCTCGGGGTTCTAGTAGAATAAACCAGGTACTTTTGATATCGGAGCAGCAGGTACCAGCATACTGGATGACAGGATGAGCTCAGCACCACTGGTTTGTCTAAGCAGCAGTTCAGAGGGCAGCATTTAAAATGGGGGGTGGGGTGTCCCCCTTATTAGTCAAAGTGGAAAAATTTTCTTTCATTTAATGTGGTGATGATGAATATTTTCCTATGAATATGTTCATATATATACATAATGATACATATATTGCAATATATATGAATACAATGCACTGACTAGATTAATTGCATTTGAAGAAAGGTTGCAAGATATTGTTCTATTTACTCCCCACATCATCCGTTGTTCTGTGTGACAGGAGCCAGCCCAGCATGTGGGCTGAGCTGCTCGTGGCAAGTCTGCATTCCAACTGCCCACAGTGAAGGTGGGAGCAGGATGTGTGTGCCTTTGTATATGTTCATGGATGGTGGCAAAAGGATGAATGTGGAAGAGTGTCAGCATGTGCATTTGCTTTGTTCTGCATATGCATATGAGTGACCGAGTGTTGATTTGTGCAAGGACAGCATGGCAAGGTGGGAATGATACTCTGCTTCTTCCTACTCTTTTCCCTTCCCTTCCCTTCCCTTCCCTTCCCTTCCCTT
>VZRN01003673.1:791821-846180 GCA_013397935.1 Dasyornis broadbenti
GAAGGGAAGGGAAGGGAAGGGAAGGGAAGGGAAGGGAAGGGAAGGGAAGGGAAGAAATCCTCTCTTTCTGCTTCATTTCTGTATCCCCCTGATCTCCTGCCCTGTGGAGGTTCTCCCTGTGCTCCACACCAGCAGAGCCTCTTTCTATTTACCCAGCTCCCTCTGGTTTCTGTCTCCCCTCAGCCCCCTTGCTTTCCCCTGACCTCCCACCCATTGCTGCTAGCTCGGAAGGAGACCCCAGAGATGCTGACATGGCTGTCCAGGTGCACTATCCCTCTTCCAGCCACTTAGTGGCTGTAACGGCAAGAACCACCAATACCTCCTGTCCTGTGACCAGACTCAAGCAGCACTGCTTTCCTTTCACTTGTTCCTTCCATTTTCCAGCAGAATTTCTATTTCCTGCTGATTTCCATGTCTTGGTTCCTTAGGGGAACATGACAGCTCCTACACAGGTTATGCATGTCCTTAATCCACAGATTTTAAAAAACGAGATGGAGTGGGCAGCAGCAGCAGTGGAAATGGTGCCATGATGGTATGAATACGCAGCAGCACCGGCAGCGGGCAGGAGGCAGCCCCGGGGACTGCTGCACACCTGTCGGATCATTCCCATGCCCATCAGTGCCTTTCCCTGACTGCAGGGGGAGGTGTTTAAACACAACCAGGCTAGCCCTGGGTGGCCTGTTCTGGCTGACCCTGCCTGGGCAGAACGAGGGGATGAGCCAGGTGGCCTGGTGTTTGAACACTGGGAATGTCAGAGGCTGGCTCCTGTGTGACTGGGCTGGGTGGGCCTCCACATGTACCAACACTCCCCACTACCAGGTTTCATGGGCAGCTAGAGGGACACAGCAGACGCGAAACACTGTTGTGCACTCTGGGATGTGCCATGGGCTTTCAGCCTCCACTAGGGACACAGCAGGGTGGGGCAGGTCCCCACCCATTATTGCCACAGTGGCCGTTTCCCCCTTCTGTTTTCACACATCCAGTTTTTTCTCTCTACCTTCCCTGGCGGGGATCCTCTCCCTAGAGCTCCTGTGGTTTTTAACAAGTATTTTTCAAGTAGCTGTCCGCGACCCCCGCAAGGATAATGAGATCATTCGCACTGCGGAATGCAAAACCCTGCAAGCTTGTCCCCGATTGCTGTCGCTACCGGTGGACTCTGCCCACACTGCCTGTATTTTTGTTGCTGTTCCTCATCCCAAACACAGCAGCGTGCGCCGGGATGGGATCGGGATACGGCTCCCTGCCAACACAAAGGGCCGAGAATCGTCACTGGAACCTCTCAGAAATAACCTTTAAGGCTTATTAAGATTCTGCCGACGGAGACCTTGATCTCTCTTGCCTGTTCATGAGTCCCATTCCCAGTTCAGGACCCGCCAGCCCTCCGCCTGCCGCGGGTTGGGGCTGAGCTGCGGCGGGAGCATCTGGCACACCCGGCACGGGCATTCCCATCATCCGGCACCCCTGTTCCGGACAGTCCGCGGCCCGGCATTTCCAGCACCTGCACCCCCGGCACGGAGCACCCCCGGCCTGGCAACCTCGGCTCGGCATCCCCGGCCCGGGCAGCGGTCCCGGTCCCCCGCCCAGCCCCGACCGGGACCGCGGCAGAACAAAGGTGCTAGGGGTGCTCGGGGCGTGCCCCGGGGGGTTGCTCGGCGGTGCTCGGCGTCTGCCCAGACGGTGCCCGGGGATGCTCGGGGGGTGCCCGGGGGTGCCCGAGGGAGCTCTGGGCGGAGCCGCCGCTCGGGCAGCGCCGCGCGGGCCGACAGCGACCCCTGCCGGGCGGAAAACAGGCGGAGCGGAGACTGTCAGCGCGCGTGCGCGAAGCATCTGCCCTCAGCGCCCCGGAGCTCCCGACCCCCGGGCACCCCTGGGCACCCCCGGGCATCCCGCACCACCCGTGATCCCCATTCCTTTCACCGTCAATTCCTTCTCAGCCCCCGCCCACCACTGGCACAGGTTGTCCAGAGAAGCTGTGGCTGCCACATCCCTGGAAATGTCCAAGGCCAGGTTAGACAGGGCTTGGAGCAACCCGGTCTAGTGGAAGGTGTCCCTGGCCATGGCGGGGTTTGGAACAACATGAGCGGGTGGGGAATCCTGGCTTAGGGCACCAGCGGGGCAGTGAAAACCTCACTGTCTCCCACCACAGGACCACCAGCATCAGTGTCTGCTTTGGGATCAGGGACTGGTAGACAGAGCTGGAAATTAGCCATCCAGACTTGGTTCCAAATGACCATGGATGGCCCATCCACAGTGCTCAACTTCCTCTGCCAAGAGATAACCATTCCTCTGTGTGCTGAACTCCAGTTTCAGTCTGGTTTGTGTCATCTCACAGACATCAGATCTGGGTGCACTTTTGCCTGCTGATCCAAGAGCCTTCTGCTGCTCTGTTCCCACTTTCCTCTTGCATTCTGATGTGTGACCAAATTACTCCTTGGTCTGCACTAAACCCCTCACACAACACCACCTGAGTCATGCATGCTGACTCAGTGCCCATGGCTCCTTCTGGAGCCTTTCCCAGAGCTCCAAGGTCTTTGTGCAGCACGCGCACTGGTAGCACATAGGTTCTACTGCCATGAGGAGCCATGCCACCACCACAGCTGGACATCCAGTTGTGCGAGCACCCACCACTGTGTCCCACACACTACTGGGATGCGCCAGTGCAGTGGTAGCTGCACGAGTTGCTTGTGCATTCATGTAGGTACAAGCAAGACCTTAAGTCTTCTGTTCTTCAGCTCCTGTGTGTGAAACAGGGATCACATCACTTGTTTTGCAGAGGGACCCTGCAGTTTATTTCATGAATATAAAGTGGTTTGAGCTCCTGTGATGGAAGGTACTGGGGTTGGACAAAGAGGCATCAATGGCCTAAAGCTGATGGAGGCCCAAGCAGTGTCTCACCCAGCTGCACTGTGTTTGCTAATCCAAGTGTGTAATCGGCACACGCAGGCGACATGTTAGCTTGGACTGTGTCACACACAGCAGCTCAGAACACTCTCACTGTGAGCTCAGGCTCCCCAAGAGGGGTGATTGGCATCTGTGCAGCCACTGAGGATGGGCGATGTGCAGGGGAGGACAGTGCTGGTGGTGGCAGGATCACAAGATGGGTGTCATTGACACACAGCCATGGCATAGACAACACCCAAACCTCCCTCCTCCCCCCCACCTCTGCCCACCAGCTCTCCTGAATGAACTCCCAGCTTTGTTTTTCTGATTTCCATTTTGTATCCTAAAATATTCACTCCAAGTTCTGCTTGACAGACATGCCTAATCTAATCTCCATGTCTGCTTTCTAATTTTCGCAGCCAGGATAAAACAAATTGGCTGGCGTTAATTGCCTGTGCAGCGGCCTGGAGCTCTGAGCCGTGATTTACGAGCGCGGAGCAGGCGCTCTGCAACACATTTTTCTTAATTTATTTTTAATGAGTCTCTCAATTAATTTTCTTGGAAACATCTTAATGATGTTGGAGGCGGGTGTTAATGAGGTTTGTAGCAGCACCTCATTTTGCATATTTTAAAGTACTGAATGGCATGAAGCAAACTCCTGTCCTAAAACTGCAAAAAACCTTAAGGCTGGAGAGAAGGACTCCTGGGCTGACATTGCTGCTCTGACTGAGGATGAGGGGCTGCGTGGGCCAGCTGATGACTGTGGACATTGTGGGGCTGAAGCCGGTTGAGCCCACAGGGATAATGATACCTTGGCAGCATGGGAGAGTGAAGGGCCATGCTGGGTCATGGCTGGTGGCTTAACAGATGGAATGAAAGCCTGGACACAGCACCTGGGCACTGAGACCCCTGTGCTGGCATGCCCCATGTTGTGGGCGCCCCATTCCCTGCATATCCCCAGCCAGACCTCATATCCCCAGCCAGACTTTTTGGGCAGGAGCTCTTGAGGACACAGGACTGTGCTGGACTGCCTGGGTCTGGCGGCTGTGGGCTGCTCTGGGGTGTCTCTGCCAGCCTATGGGGTCACTGGTAATTGTTGATGCATGTGCCAGGGAGAGGCAGCAGCTGGGTCGCCTTTGTTTTCTCCCAGCATGTCAGTCTTCATTAAAGTGGTGGGGAATGAAAAAGGATTCACTTTTGTCCCAGCCTCAACACGGCAGCTGTTTAATTTCAATTAACGTGCCACTGAAAAGAGTAACATTACGGCAGTAATTAAAGTGAGACAATTCCCACCCCCACGACTGTGCTCACACAGCAGAGGGGCCAGTTTGACCTCCCCATCCTCCCAGCACCAGCTGAGAACGAGCAGGCGGCTGTGGGTCAGGACTGTGGGGCTTCCCCACAGGCTCACAAGGAGCTGGAGCAGGGTTGAGCGCTTCAAGGCAGACGCTGCCTGCAGCTCAGCACAGTGTGGCCCATCTGTGGCACAATGCGGCATTGCCTGTGGCACCATGCAGCATGGCACAGCACGCATGGCATGAGGCTTTGTCTCATGAAGGCTCTGTGTGCCGTGGATGCTATGTGCCCTGGCTGTCGCTGCCTGAACAAGGCTGAAATCTGCAGGGAAATTTTATTTCCTTGCACTGACAGAAATTGTGGCCAAATTTAATTGTGTTCTGGACAGCAAGGGGCTCAGTAGCCCTGTTCACAGGACCGTTGGTGCTGCGCCTGCTCCTGTCGCCTGTGACTGTGACCCACTGGTGGAGCAGATCGTCATGGCAACTGATGATTTCTGTTATAGTAAATCTGCATTCACCTTCTGGGCCCAGTTCAGCCTTGGAAATTTCCAGTTAAAACACTTATCTATGAAACTGCACTGAGTGCTGGCAAGGGACCACACAGCCCAGGGAGCTCCATGTCACCAGCACAGGCCGGTGGCAGGTCTGTGCCTGCACCATTACTGTGCGGCCAGTCAAGGCACCACTGGCACCCGGACACTTGCTTAACTGCTCCAAGTGCCTGGGCACTACAGGGTGGCCCCAGGCAGGGCGAGACTACTGGACACATGCACTCACAACCTCCTCTGTCCACACTCAGCCTCTTCTGTCCACACTTAGCCTCCCCGGAGGACACACAGAGCCTCTCCTGTCCACACTAAGCTTCCCCTGGACACACACAGCCTCCCTGGGGGCCTGTGGCCCTGTCAGGATGTGCCCCTGCAGTGGGTCCCTCCAGCCCTGCCCCCTGCATGGGGTGCACAGCACCACTGCCATCCCTGCTGTTATCTGGCCCTGGCCACAGGCCAGCGGCATGTTCTGGGGCTGGCCACAGACCGAGTATGGCCTTAGGACAGTGCAGGGGCAGTGTGAAGGTGGTGAGGTCCTGGGGTGCTGCCTAACACAGGGATGTTGCCATGTCCTGGACCAGTTCTGAGGATGATGCCCAGGACCTGGTGACCTCACAGTGGCATATGGGGTAGTGTCATACAGCATGCCAGGGACACAAGATGGTGAGGAGCATGGCACAGGAAGGCTGTGGTGAGGACTGTGGGCAGCAATAGGACCAAGTGCTGCTGAGGAGAGGGCCACAGCCCCCCACGGCTCTGCTGTGCTTTTCCAGGAGTCCCAGGCTAGGCCTCTCCTGCTGGCACCAGGTGCTCCTCAGATGGGGAGTGGCAGTGCCAGTACCATGGGATGGTGAGGCTGCTCCAGGCAGGGCTGAGTGATATCTGTGGGACTGAGGGTTGTCTGGGGCTGTGGGAAAGGCCTGTCCCCTGTGATGGTCCTTCCAACAGTGAGGGAGTGGCCAAAATTCGGCACATCTGGGATGGTTCCTGTACCTCAGGGCCAGCCTGAAGGCTCCCATACAGGTCTGCCAGAGAAAGAGGAAACAACACCAGAACTAACCAGTTCCATCCAGCTGCTTCAGCAGGAGACAGAGGCCTGGCAGCCCAAGGTGAGCAGTGCCAACCCTATACTCAACCCAGGTGCTCATTGTGTAGCCACAGACTGGTGGCCAGGTGATACAGGAGGCCCTGGCCAGCCCTTGCCTGCACCACCAGACACCTCTTCCCCACGGCTGGGGAGAGCAGAAGGGCTCAGGGGCATCCAGTCCTGCTGTGGCTGCACTGGTCCCACTGCCACCATTTCCCACAATGGCCACAGTTCACTGCAGTGCTGAGGGCCAGCGTTGTCAGGGGCTTGGCCATTTGTGAGCTCAGAGGAACTGTGAGAACATGGACACACATGGAGTGGTGCTGCCTGGTGGGGAAGGGCTGCACCCATCTGTTGGCCACACAGTCTATTGCTGCTCTGCACAAAACTGGGACTGACAGCACTGTCCAGCCCCAGCGCTTGCCCAGACAGGAGCTGCAAGATGAGCTGGCCACAGTGGCAAGCTGGATAGATGCCGTTCATGCCATGTCCTAGGGCCAGAGACAAGCATCGGTGCTGGAGCCACAGCATGGGGAGCCCAGAGCATGCCACGACACACAGCAGCAAGAGCTGGACCCAGCTCAGGTGCTGGCCATGATACAGGTGCTGCAGCTGGACCTGGACTTCTGCAGGGGCACAAACCACAAACAACTGGTCCAGCTGCAGGAGCAGGAATGTGCAGTAGAGCAGGAGCACCAGGACTTGGTCATTCTGATGCAGCAGTTCCAGGCTCTGATGGGCAAGGTACCAGTGCTGGGCACAATGGCCACAGACCAAGCTGCATGTATCCCCCACTGCCATCCCACCACACGCTAGCTAGGCACCATGCCTGCCCGACAGCCTATGCAAACAGCTGGTGATCCTCCAGGGGAGGGTAGAGGACATCCTGCCAACCACACATGGCTCTAGCACCACCTGTACAGAGCAGCCTAGCCATAAGGCAGGCCTGGCTGGCACAGCCCAGTCCATCCAGCTGAGCAGAGCTGGAAGAATGCAGACCCCAACAGCCCCACTAACAGTCTGGGCACTGTGTCAGGGCTGGTGGCACAGCTGCAGCCCACAACCTCGCCAATGAGCTGGGATCCCATGCTCTGTTATCAGTCAGGGACCACAGGGATGGCTTTCCAGGGCTGCTGGGTGTCCAACAGACACTGCCACAACAGGGAGGGCACCATGGGGACTGCACAGGGATGAGAGGGCCAGGAGCCAGCACCCCTCCTGCCTCCCACCTAGTGCAGGCCACATTCCTCTGTCACAGGCCCTCCCCAACAGCCTATTATCCATGGGTTGTCCCAAAAAGGCTCCTTCTGCAGCCACAGCTCTACACAGCAGGGGCACAGGGTGATCCCACACCCTGCTGTGTATTCACAGGTCAGTGATGTACCCCTCCACTTGAAGGACCAGGCAGTGCAGACTGAAGTCACCTCCTACATGGCTGCCCATAGCCATTTTGACACCAGACACAATATCCCAGAGGAGTGCAGAGAGCTGCTTAAGCAGGTCAGTGCCAGCAGCCCCCCCAGCCACTACACCAAGCCCCTAGAGGCAAGCAGCCAGGGGGGCACAGGAGCCATGACAATCATACTGCAGGGCTGACCCCTGCTCCCCTTCCCCCAGAAGCCCTAGGATAGGGTAGAAGGCAAAAATGCCAGCCTGCCCCCACCACCTCACACAGCTGGGCATGGCCAGCCCTGAGCATCCTGCAGCACAGAGAATGCACCTGTGCCAGTGCCCAGGGAAGGGCATGTACGACAAGGCCAACCCACCAACGCTCTGCCTTCTCTGCAGCTGGGGGCACAGAAGCAGAGTCAGGGCCTGCAGCACAGCTCAGACTGGCTGCAGGAGCAGCTGAGAGCCACCCAGGCCCAGGAGCAGCAGCGTCTGCAGCAGCTGAGCTACAAGGAGACCATTCAAGGCCTACACCAAAAAGTGGCAGAGCTGCAGCAACAGGTGAGGGCAGGGCAGGGCAGGACAGGACAGGGATGCAGCACCAGTGCCAAACCCCTCTCCTGCCACCAGGAGAGGCTCAGCCATGGCCAATCACCGTCCCTGCCCCACAGCTTTGCTGGCAGGTGCAGGACATGGACAACCTGCAGGCAGAGCTGGCCCAAGCCCGGCAAGAGAGCACCAAGCAGGCGGAAGAGATTGCAGCCTACAGGCAGCAGCTCCATCAGAAGCTGAGGAAGATGCAGAGCTTCAAGAAGCAGAGCAAACAGGAGGTAAGGATGTCTCAAGTCTTCCTGTGACAAAACAGGAGTCTGTGCTCAGCCAGTGTCTCTCACCATCCCATGGGCAGACCTATTCCCTCCAGGAGAGGCTGCGGGAGCTAAGCAGCCAAGCCCAACACTGGCAGCAGCTACACCTGAACAGTGAGCGAACTCTGGCTCTGCAAGAAGAGGAGCTGGTTGTCTGCAAGGTGGAGCTGGCTTTCCTTAAGGAAGAGCTCAGCAAGGTGACAGAGCAGGTGCAGGATACAAACAGGCATTCAAGACACTGGGCAGGATGCAGGAGGCGAACCTGTACCTAACATTCAGAACACCTGAGCAGTCCCACAAGCATGAGCACCTGAAAAAGTGAGCAGAATCCCTGGCCAGCCTGGCCTGATACAGGGCCGGGCCAATGGTCCCAGGGCCAGGCACGAGCTGCCTGTCCAGGGCATGGGCTGTGGGAGAACTGCCTTTGCAGAAGTCTGGGCCAGGCCTGAAACAGGGACAGGCTGTATTTGTCCTCCAGGTCACTTTAATTTTGTGCCTTATTCCAGGCTCTACAGGGAAACAACCTGACAGCACCAGCCCTGCATGATTCTGCAGAGCTGCCTCCACCCAACACTCACCTCCGGGACAAGAAGCAGTGCAAAACAAAGCAAGGATTAGACTGACAACCTTTAAACAAATAAAATTCTTTCTTCTGTAGCAAAATTAATGCCAAGCACCAAAGCCTTCTGGGGCCACAGGCTGTAGAGATCTCAGAATACACTGATCAGGGTAGTTGGGCACCACCTTAAGCCTCAAAGCAACAGGCCGTGCCTTCTTAGAGACCAAAGCGGGCTGGGGTGCGCCGTGGCGTCAGGGGCTCCCCCTGCTCCTTTCGCCCAGGGGTGTAGATTTTAGTAGATCTGTCGAAGAGGACAAGGGTGATTAATGGAAAATGCAACCTTTCCCTGCACCAGAACTCCCATGGGAAAGCTGGGATCCTCCACACAGGCAAGCCATGGGTAGGCAAGGCCAGCACCCACCTTGCACTGCCCAGCGGGTTACGGCGCTCCTGCTCCTCCCGGCGGGCACGCAGCTGCTCCTCTGCCAAAGCCATTTCCTCTTCCATGGCAGACACTTCCTCCTTGGCACGGCGGCGGTTCTCCTGGAGCAAGGCAGCAGCAGGACAGGGACAGGAGAGGGATGGTCAGCAGCAGATTCCCTGCAGGCCTGCAAGCTTGCTCCCTCCATGCCAAAATACACACATACAGCAGTAGGATGGACCTGCAGTGGGCCTGCTGTTTGCCAGCTCATCCAGGACAGAATACTTACCTGGCGTGACTTGCCAGCATGTTTGATGCTGTAGAACATGGGGCCCAGCTCTGCCAGCCACTCTCCATCCACAGCAGTGACACACTGCATGTATTCCTGCAGGAACAGAAAGACCAGGATAGCAGGATGGCACCCCTGGGGCCTGGGCACCATCCCCAGAGCCATGGTACTTCCTTCCTCCCCCACTTGCTGATGGCACTTCTCAGGCTGGGACCATATCCCTTCCAGGTAACTCCTCCTGGCCTCAGAAGCAGCTAGGGGTTGGATTTGATGAGACCACAAGGAGGTTCAAACATATTCCATGGAAGCCAAAGAAAAATACTGGGGGAAGGGACAAACAGGACTACAGATGACACAGACATGTCTAGTTAGTACAGATGGGAAAGGCTGAGATCTGCCACTCAGACAGATCTTAGTCTCACAGCAAAGTCCTCCCATCTCTCTTGGAGCACTCATCACCCTTCCTGCTAGCCCTCAGCTCAAGCTCACCTTGGTAGTCATAACCAATTCGTGGTACACAATGTAGTCTGGTGTGTAGCCCATGCCAAACAGAGAGCTCGTGGGGTGCAGGTGGCAGGGCATGCCTGTGCGGATGTTCACATACTCCCCAATACCCTGCAAATACAAGTGTGCTTAGTCCACCTGTTCCCAGGCAGGGCCTCGCAGCCCCTGGGCAGCTCAGACACCTCTCACCTTCAGCTTTGCAGCCTGATGGAAATATGCAGCACAGATGCACTTCCTGACAACATCCCAGTCTGTACCACAGGATGCCAGGCTCATTCGCTGCTGCACCATAATGTCCTTGAGCTGGGCACGCACCTCCCGCACCTGCAAAGGTGTGTGCTGGTCAGATCCCTCTTCTGCATAAGGCTCTCTCCCCTAGCTTCATGGTCATAGCCTCACCTTCCTCATGGCCTTGGCATGGATGAAGTGCTGATTGCACCACAGGGTAGAATAGCTGTTGTTCTTCCACTGCAGGTAAACATTCAGGTAAGTCAAATGATCACTCTCTGGAACAGCAAATTTCTCCCGCACTTGGTCACTCTCCTCCTCTCGGCCCTGAAAGGTAAGCAAAGAACATGAGTTAGTCAAAGAGCAGGGGAGGGCCCTGAGCTGCTGGAACAGCAGAATCTTGTACCTTAGGCCGATAAAAGATGGCAGGCACAGACAACATGGAGACAACGAGCAAGATCTCAGAGCTGCAACCCATGTCACAGGAGACAATGAGCATCTTGGAGAGTGCAGGGTCCAGTGGGAACTCCACCATGAGACGTCCCGTAGAGGTCAGGCCACCTGTAGGAACAGAACAAGGATCACTGATCAGCAGCTGGGCAGGCCCCAGTTCCACAGGCTGGCAGCTTCCCCCAGCATCCAATACCTGTGTTATCCAGGGCCCCCAGGATCCACAGCTGGTACATGGAGTTCAGCATATTGTCCTCGGGGGGCGGATCCATGAAGTGGAACTGCAACAAGTCCTGCACGCCCAGGGACTTGAGCAAGAGCACTACATTGGCAAGGTTGGTGCGCTGGATCTCGGGCACCGTGGTCGTCAGCAGCTCATTCTTGTAGGCACTCTGGGTGTAGAGCCTAGGAAGAGACGCCAAGAACATGCTCCTCCTGTTCTGGCCACTGTGTTCCTTACAGACTCTGGCCAGCCCAGCCCAGCTTGGCACAGGGCAGCAACCCTGCACCCAGCAGCAGGCCCCTGGGGAAGCACTTCTACCACAGCCAAAGTGTGGCCTCCCCAGCACATCAGGTTGTCTGGGCTGCAGCACAGCACATGCCCAAGTATAGCCCTTCCCTGGTCTCACAGCATAGCCTGGGAAAGGCCTTTGGCTTGGCTCTTATCCTGATGACATCCAGGGCAGACCAGCTACAAGTGAAGATGGGCACGGGAAGAAAGTGGAGCACATCCTTTTCTCTGCAGGAGCACTGAGTCTAAAGAAGGCCTTCAGGTCTGCCTACTGCCCCCATCCCCGCAAAGTTCAACATAATGAACAACTCCAGTGGGAAAAGAATACACATAACCTGGTGACAAGCTGAGGATACAACAGAACACCAGATATGCCTACCTGAAGCAGTGGCCTGGGCCTGTCCGGCCAGCTCGGCCTGCCCTCTGATTGGCATTGGCCTGACTGATGGGGTAGATCTGCAGCGCGTCCATGCCTATACGGGGGTTGAAAACCTTCAGGGCACAAGCAGATCAGACAGAAGTAAGAGGAAGGCTGGATCATGACCTCAGAACTCCCTCAACCTACCCCAGAGATCAGAAACAGACAGTACAGGAAACCCTGGCTCACCTTCAACTTGCAGTAGCCAGAGTCAATCACAAACATGATACCATCCACTGTCAGTGAGGTCTCTGCAATGTTAGTGGCAACGATGCACTTCCTGACCCCGTCAGGAGCCTGCAAGCACACACTACGCATCAGTCACGCCCCTGGGCATGGCTCCGCTCCACTGAGGAGGGTGTGGAGCAGCAGAGGGACAGGGGTGACTCCTGGGAAATGGGGTGGGATACATGCTGTCTCTCACCCTCCACATGCAATACAGAGACATATTTGCAGCTCTCACTCCTGCTCTGTACTGTCTCCTGCTCCAGTTTTCCCTGTCCCCACCCAAATCACAAAGCACACATCAGCACCTTCTGGAAGATCTTCGCCTGCAAGTCTGAGGGCAGCTGAGAGTAGATTGGCAGTACAGCAAGAGCAGGCGCCTTCTCCAGCTCCTCAAGGTGCTCCACAATTTGCTCTGAGGTCACCTAGACACAAAGAGCAGTGTAAACATCGTATTGAAACAAGGGCGTAGGACAGTGCCTGCCCTTCCAACTCACCTCAATGTCCTCCTGGCCAGGCATGAAGACAAGGATGTCTCCAGGAGCACCAGACAAGTGGACCTGCAAGGCTTGTTTCACTGCAGCCTCCACATAATCCTCCTGCGGGGTCTGAACAGCACAGCCCAGATTAATCTGGGCCAATAACCTTACCTGCCCTGTCCTGTGTGCAAGACTGTAGCATACCACAGCCACTCCTACCCTGTCCTGTGTGTCCCACTCAGAGTACAGCACACCTAGGTCACAACCCCCTCCTGCCAACAGAACTTCCCTCCACAAGCTTGACTATACCTTGCTGAAAAGAATATCCACAGGAAAAGTGCGTCCAGGAATGTGGAAAATGGGAACGTTCCCAAAGAAGGAGGCAAACTTATCTGCATCCATGGTGGCTGAAGTGACAACGAGCTTCAGATCCGAGCGTCGGGCGACCACCTAGAAAGCAAATGAAAGGAACAATGTGGAAGGGGCATTCATGCATGGCTATGGACTGTTTTCATTCTTACTGAGACAACAGCACAGGACAGAGCTTCTATTGTATTCCAGTGGCACTGGCTGCACATGCCAGGGAACACTGATGATGTATGATCAGTGCAATTAAAAAGACCTGCCAACCTTGGTTCAGGAAGCCTTATGCCAGCAAAGACCTCTGTACTGGGAGTTCTGACATTCAGCCAGCAAGACTCTGGCAGCACCAGAGGAGAGTTAAACCCCCAGAACCAGGATGCTGGAGCAGCCAAGTGCAGACAGAGAAGTGGCAGCTCTGCTTCCCTCTCCCAGTCCTGGCAGAGAAGGGCCATCCCAGCACATGTGCCTCATGCTGCTGTCCTCTAGCCCAAGATCACACACACCTCCCGAAGCAGTCCAAATAGCACATCAGTGTTGAGCGAGCGCTCATGTGCCTCATCCATGATGATAGCACTGTAGTTATCCAGGTCAGCCTCCCGCAGTGACTCACGGAGCAGGATCCCATCTGTCATGTACTTGATCACCGTGTTCTCAGATGTGCAGTCCTCAAAGCGGATGGCATAGCCCACCTGGGAAGGCAGAGATATCAGGAAGTCTTGCAATAGTCCCATGCACTTACTGACATTGGGTGGCACCCCTGCACCCCCTGCCAGACTCACCTCCTCCCCCAGACGCACCCCCATCTCCTCACTGACCCGCTTGGCCACCGACATGGCAGCCACTCTGCGGGGCTGGGTGCAGCCAATCATGCCATAGTCAGTGTAGCCATCCTCATGGAGATACTGCGTCAGCTGAGTCGTCTTCCCACTCCCTGTCTCCCCCACCACAATCACAATGCTGTTGTCTCTGAGGAAAAAGTATTTCTTCATACACTACAAAGAATGGCTTCTGTGTTCTCTAGCCAAGTGTCATCCTACTTAGGCAGGAGAGCGGCCACCACCCACACAAAGCAATGGGTTTGTTTCCCAAGAGTACAGCTTCCCAATGGTCATGATTCTACAATTCCTCAACTGAGTTCCCAAATATAGCCCAATGCCCTGGGGATGCTCAGGCAGCCATACCTGAGGATGGAGAGCAGTTCCTGCTGTACAGCAAAGATGGGCAGGTATTGTCTCTGCTCCAGGATCGATTTCTTCTTGGCAAACTCACTGCTAGCTTCACTCTTTTCTTTCATGTGTTCAGCAAACTTCTGCTCAGTTCTAAGGAAACACTGCAAGTCCTGAAACTGCCTCTCTACATACTTTGCTATGCCCATATCCCTCATTACCAGCTGAGCAGAGTAATTCAGAGCAAGCCCCTACTTGTAATCCACTTTGCCGTCTTCTGTCACCGTCTCATCCTTCTCCTCCTCTTTCTTAATCCCCATAATGTCTCCCAGTTTAGTGCCTGCCAGCTCCCAGTGCTTGTGCTGAGCCTAGAAGGAGAGAGAACAATGTAACTTTGCCACAGCAAGAACAAACAAAATTCTTCCCCAGTCCTACTCATAAGACTAGGAAAAGGACATTAGTCCCACAATTCCCCAATGCAGAATGCACATCCCCCCTCCTACATCAGGTTCCCCTCTTCCAAATAAACTGGAGCAGAGTTTTAAGACACTAGTATGGATACAGAGACTTCAGGCACAGGATTACCAACTGCCTCCCGAGAACATAGGTCCAGCTGCTGACCCTTCCATTAAATTTGAACTTAAACCTACACATATGTGAACCAGAGATAATCTTCCTACCTTTGCCAGGAGCTCACATGCTTCCCTCCCACCTCCGCTATAAGTTTAGCAACCACCACCATTCCACTCACAGTACAAGTAGCTCAAATTCAGCCCAGTTTCAATGTACAAGAAACACATCTGTACTTTCCCCACAACTATTATGTGAGCTTTAGGGAACATCCCTAGAAAACACTCCTGCTAACCTGCTACATTACCCCATACTCCTCCTCCTTACAACTCTTCTGCTGAGACATGACAAGGTATATCCTGCTGCCATACTGCCTGCTGACTGTCCCTAAGCTAACTGGCATTATTCCACCTGCTTCCTTCTCCTATAATCCAAATGTTCAACTGCAGATTGATTCATGTCCCAGGCAGTCCCCAAGATGATCACACCACAGCAGCAGCTATGAGGCAATGTATTAAGCTGGGCTGCCAGGATGTCCCAGGTCACAAAAATATGAACTCCTTATCATCACTGCTGCCAAAGCCTGAATGCTATGGAGTCCAAATAAGGCTGTGAGGAACTACATAATGTGTATGGTGGGCAGGAAGCCAAGGGGCCGCAGCATACCCTCTTACGCTCCTTTTGCTCCCTGTGCTTGCGCACCAACTGGCTGCCTTTCCGAGCTATGATGGCCAAATCCGAGGTGGCATCCTTCACAGGGATAACTGGCTCTGGCTAGAGGGAAAAGGCATTGCTTTAGTAAAAAGGCCCTACATGTACAGGGCTCCCTCCCATCAGTGCCTTCAGCCACAGTCTCTACCTGCTTGGTGAAGACAATCCTTCCATCTAGGAAAGGGGGCACTAGATTGTGTACCAACAAATGCACTTTAGCGGAGTTATCCTCCTCAAAATCTTCGTCCACTTCAATCCGATGGACCACACCACTGGTCAGCATGCGATTTGTCTCCCAGCGCTCATTATCCTGCAGGAAACAACGTATCAGAAACACACTGAAGCCCCACAGAAAGCCCCAGAGATCACACCAGAACACCAAGCTTAGGTCTGGGCTCCGCACTGGCAACAGGATGGTTCAAGCCTAGGGAGCCTGAAAGTGAGCACAAGGGAAGAAACAGTAAGTGGAAGCAGTAGGATACAGGAAACAGACTAACCATGTGAAGCACATGGTCAACAGGACTATCTCCAAAGAAATGCAGGACAAACATTGCCTGCAAGGCACTCAGAATACATCAAGAAGCCTGGACATAGTCCTGCTCACATGATGAGGGCAGCTGCCCCCAGCATCCACTGGGCCAACAGTGGCCAACCCCAGTAATGTACCCTGCACTCAGAACAGCAGAAGCATGGTCCTCCGCATTCCTGCTGCCCTGGACACTGGAATCCACCAGCCACTCCAGCTGGGAATTCTGCCCATACAGGAGCTGCAGGGCTAGATTTTCCAGGGGAACTCAACCACAATTTCTCTGTGAGCACTCCTTCAGCCTGGCCCAGGACCAAGAGTGTCCTTCACCTGAGAGCAAGGGCTCAACAAGTGGATCTCTCATGGGGCAGCAAACCCCACATGTTCAGAGCAGCCAATCCTGCATCTTGGCCCTACCTCATTGATCTGCCGCCGCTGTGCCGAGATCCGCTTCTGCCTCTGCTTGTGCAGGTGCTGCTCACGTTTCTTCACGTACTCCTCAGAGGAGTAAGCCAAAGGGTTGTGAAACTCATCATAGCCCTCGTCCATCATGTACCAGTCCCGGTCAGCTTGCTGGGAAGGGAGAAGTGCAGTGCTGAGCTCTGCCCATCCCCCACAGCTCAGTGGCCCTGAGCCCCTGGCCTGCCCCAGACTCTCACCCGCTGGTCATCCTCCCACTGCTGCCGCTCCTCCTCTGTCTCAAAGGCGATGCCCTCCTCCCCGTCCGTGCGTCGCCCTGGGGTGAGCCAGATGGTCCAGAATGCTCCGAAGGGAAACCCCGAGGAGCTGACTCTGTACCGCAGGAAAAGGGATTCCACCCTGCCCGCCCCGGGCAGCTCAGCCCAGATTCCTCACCTCTCCCTCGGGACAAGCGTGGCGTGGCCCCCAGGTGCCTACGGTCATCAGCCCATTCATTGTATTTGTACGATGGGGTGGGCAATGGTGTCTTATCAGAGTACCGGCTCCTCACAGACCTGAAAACACAGCAGGAGAGAGGAACTGGTGCCCTCAGCCAGACACTTCTCATATGCACACCATCCCCTTTCTGCAGCTCCACAGCACACAGCACAGCCTCAGGCACTGGTACCTGTCCCGCTCCCGCCGGTCTGTGTCCCGCAGTGATGGCGGTCGGTGGCTACGCTCTGAGTCTCGATAGGAAGGTGTAGGTGACGGAGATTCCCACTGTGAGCGACGGGCACTGCTGTAGCCACCATCATCTTCCTCCCAGCTGGAGCGAGATGGTGTGGCTGCATCTGGCAGAACAGATGGGGTTTGACACATGTTCAAACAGTGGCCCTGGACAACTAGAGCCACCTAATAGTTTCTAAGCAAGGAACGTGTAAAGAGAATACCCATTTGCCCTCCTGCTAAGAGAACGGGCTGACGCAGTGATTCCAAGGAATTTCCAAAGGATCACATTTCCATCACACAGACCCAGAACAGATCCCACTGTGCAGAGATCTGCCAGATTTTCAAATGCACAGAGCGGGCACATTGCTCCCAGACCCAAGTCGAGATGGGAATTTTATGCTTGTCTTAACCACAAACATTAAAAGGCACAAGCTTTTCCACCACCCCTGTCCCACGAAAACAGCAGGAAGCATAAAAAACTCCAAGCCCCTCCCTGTCAGATCTCACTCAAGAGCTCTACCGGCTCCCATTCCCACCTTTGGGCCGATGTCGAGGGCTCTCAGGTTCACTCCTTCTACCACTCCGTTCCGACGACCCATCCCTCTCTGATCTGCTGTGATGACTCCTGTCCCGCTCCTCTGCAAAAAGAAAATAGGATCAGGCGCCTATTGCACAAACAGGCTTCCTAAGTCTACTGCAGAAATCACCACAAACATTAATAAGGACTACAAACAGGCTAAGGGACAAGCCCAGACCCAAAGCAAGAAGCACCACAAAGGTCTCTGAGAAATTACCACGGTCTCGTTTACGATCGTGATCCCGATCCCTACTGCGATCCTTTTTCCGTTCCTTCTCATCCTTGGAGGAGGCAAAGACTCCATGTTCCCGACGCTCCCTCTCCCGCTGTCGGCTGCGTTCCCAGAACTCCTCGCTGACACCCCCTGTGTAGGAAGGTGTCTCCACGTGCACGGAGCGATAATGTCTGGGCAGGCAGAGCAGAGGAAGAAACGCTCAGAAGTGCTAAGCACGAGCTGCCCTTCGGCTGGACTCGTACAGCTTCACTTCCAGCCTCTGCAGTTCCTCGCAGTCCCCTCCTAGCCTCCCTCTCCCCACACCGGAGTCTGCGGCCCCGCATGTCACCGATGCTCACCCTGCGCTCCCTACCCAGCCGAAAGCGGCCACTGCCGGCACCAGGAACCCCCCGCAAACCCCACCTGTTCCTGCGAGCTCTGCGGCTGCTCCGGTCGGCCTCGTCCTCTTCCTCTTCCTCGGCGCTGCCCGCCTCGTCACGACCCTCTTCCCAGTCCTTGTAAGAGGTGACACGGGATCGCTTCCCCCCGGCCGCTTCCTCCTGGCGCTCCCGCCGCTTCTGCGCTGCCAGCACGTCCAGCCCCAGCAGGGAGACGCGCGGGGCCGGTGCCTTAAAGACGTACTGCTCGGCGCCCCGCTCCCGTAGTACCAACCCGCCCGCCTCGCCGCTTGGGCTCGTCCCTGACAGCCGATGCAGCGAATCCTCGCTCGCCGCAGCCATGGAGGCCACAGCGCCGCGCGGGCCCCGCAGTTCCCTCAGCGACCGTAACCCAGCTCCCGGAGCGCCGCCATAGCCGCCCCACAGTGCTCGGCGGGAGGAGCCCCTCTAGCCAAGTGTACCATAGACAGTGGCCAGGGCCTATGGGAGAGCCGCCACCATAGAGTCCAAATACTGCTAGACAAGCCAAGCTCCCTGTCCTGCGGGGACTTCCGGCGTAGGCAACCTCCGCAGGGTCACGTGGCCCTGGGAGGCGCGGGGCGGAGTCACGGAGTGACAGGATACGCAAGAGCACCCAGGAGGCGAGTCTCCACGGCGGGTAGCCACACGGACACTCCCACACCGTAAAGGTGGCGAGGATTCCTCAGAGCCCCAGGCAGCCCCTGCAGCAGCGGACAGTCCAGCCAACGGCCAGCGAAGCCCTGCAGGACCCTGCCGCAAGCGGGAGCAGGCACACGCTCACCCCCGTGCAGCGCCGGGCACAGACAGAGACTCTTCACTGACACACACACATACGCACGCACTGCATGGACAGACAGAAATACACAGAGCCTGCAGCCTGGTGCGCAACAGTTTTATTCTTTCATGGCCTTGACTCAGCCAGCTGCCACCGTCTCCTTCACCCAGGCCAAGACACGCTTCACGTCCACGTACACGCCATACTTTGCAGCTGTGCAGGTCTTGTCATAGCTGAGGATGCCGACTGCATACCAGATGTCATCATCGGGGTCCTGCACGGCAAAGGCTCCACCTGCATCCCCATAGCAGGTGTCTTCCTGCAGCTCACTCATGCCCACACAGAAGGTGTCATTGCTAAGGATGGGCTGGACCCAGTAGGATGCATTCCGCGCATTGTAGTATTCCCAGCACTGCTCACGCTCAGCCACTGGCAGCATCACATACTTCAGCATGTCAGGAAAGGCAAAGGTGGCACCACGGCCCCAGCCTGAGATGTAGCCCACCTGCCCTGGGTGCACATAGTCCTTCTGGGCCAGGCAGATGGGCATCACCTCCTCTCCAAGAAGCACCTTCTGCTTCAGCTTCAGCAAGGCCAGGTCCACAGCCTGAGGGTAGCCAGGGTGCAGCACAATGCGCTCAATGCCCAAGGCAGGCTGTTCCCAGCTGCTCAAGAACAGCTGCAGTGTAGGGGCAATCTCCTCCAGTGTGGCATTTTCTGTTTGGTTCAGGTAGATGTTCCTGCCTGTAGTCAGCAGCCACTGGTCACTGATGAGTGTGGCCCCCACAGTGAGGTTGTGACGGGTGACCATCCGACCCTGCCAAGGGAAGCTGCCCTTCTGAGCCAGCAGGCCCCCGATGATGCGCTGTATCTGCCTGGGGGGATTCTTCGGTTTCCCACACACTACACAGGGCAGAGTAGGGCCCAGGTGAGCCCTCTGAGCCCAGTGGGTGCCAGGTACCTCCTGGTGTTCAGCAGCCCCAGGGAGCAGCACTAAAGATGGAGGTTGCAAGCACTCCGTGCAGCCCTTTGGCTGCCCAGACTGCTCACAGCCCTCCACCTGCCCTGCTCCTTAGTCCCCAGCCACTGCAGTCTGCTCTCACCTGGCTCACAGACAGGCACCTCCTTAACAGAGTGAGGGCTCACCCATACCTGATTTTCATCATATTTGTATGTTCATTTGGAGGGAAACCAGAGTCAGCACCACTGCCCTGCAGCCAGGGAGGCACAGAGGTGCTTGTACCTCAACGGGGCTTGGGTGATCAGGAGTAGCTATTCATACCCCTGATGATGGGAGGTGGAGAGTAGGGTGGGATCGCCTAATATTGGGACAGCCCCACACATTCCCTGGAGCTGGGGAGAAACCCCCTCCCTGAGCACTGTGCCCATGCTGTGTGCCTCACCATCACCAGAGCTGTGTAGCTGGTAGTGTGGGTTGCAGAGGTACCTGACCAGGTGCTCCACGCAGCCATGTTCAATCTCCATAGACTTTGCACAGCTCCACTGAGCTGGCAGAGAATCCTCAACTGGCCCAGAGTACCCAGCCCAGGATATGGTCCCACCTCTGCTGGGTCCCTTCCTAGTTCTGTCTTCCCTACCCCCTGCCTGCTCCCTGCCAAACCCCCTCCCAGCTCTGTCCAAGCCCCAGTGTTCCCCGCCTTGCCCTGGAAGGTACCGGTGGCAGCTCCAGTCCCCAGCACACTCCAGGCCAGGCCAGCAATCAGCAGCAGCTCTGCAAGCCTGCAGGAAGGAGAGGGCAGCCTCAGCAGAGAACTCCTACTCTTTGCTCCCAGAAGTAGGCTCCACCAGGACCTAGGGCCCTGGCCAGGCTCATACCCTGTCCCAGTAAGAAAAAGGAGCAACTCTGCGCCCTGGGGCTGCTCATCAGACAGCTGGGAGTCAGACCTAGACCCTGCTGCTGCAGAGGGTAAGGCTGCAGTGTTGGGACCTGGGGTGTTCCCAGGCCCAACACTGGTCCTGTCATGGCCCTCACCAGGGCCAGGTCCTCAGCCAAGCAAGCAGGACAGACACGGCACCCAGCACATCAAGGGACATATTGGTGTTGCTCACCCCATGTTCACAGCAGCCTCCTCCTGCAGATCACTCCTGCTCCGGGCTTCCTCCTCACCCCTTTTATTACCCCTCCCTTCACCACGGTGCAGCCCATGAGCTCCAGACCTCCTGACCCTGGTGCCTGTAGCCAGCACAATTCCCAGCAAGAGGAGCACAAAAAGCTCCACCGGGCAGAGGTTCCCAAGAAGCTGCCAAGCCCTGACAGGAAGCCAACATGCCAAAAGTTTCCCGGATTTTGCAGCTACAAATATGGGGGAGGGAGCTGGCTGCAGATACTAGTACCCTGGCACTGTGACACCAGCTGAGGGTCACAGAGCAAACCAGCCTCTGTCCCTGACAAAACTGTCCTGTACGCACACCTACCACAGTCCCTGTAGGACAAAGGCAGCCGCCTCAGTGCTGGCAGGTGAAGCTGGGGCACAGGAGTCAGGTCCCATCCCATTCTGTGCCTGGTTCTGCCCACAGACAGAGCGCACCATCCAGAGCTGGGCTGCCAGTGATCTGGGCAGCGCCAGCCCGGCTGGCTGAGGGCTACAACATGTCTCATGCCAGGGACAGGCTCTGAGGGACCACAGCCAAGCCAGCTTCCAAGCAGTAGCCACCTCTTCCCATGAAGCACGCTGCAGCCCTGTGTCCTGGCAGCCCCTGGGGTGCAGGTTGTTTGTCAGCAGTGTCAAGGGCACAATCCCAGCTTACTGGAAATCACAGCAGCAACCACTGGCTAGTGTCCAGCTGGATGTGGCCAGCCAGCAGCAGGGGTGCAGGGCAGAACACATCAGCCTGTTCCCACAGTCTGCCTCCCACAGGAGCACAGCCAAGGGGCAGCAGGAGGGGAGGAAGCCAGTGCTGCAGGGTGGCCACCGGTGTTGGTTTAGCTTGGTCTGGTTTTTGGTAGCGGGGGGGGGTACAAAGATGGCTCCTGTGGGTGCCTGACATTTGGCCAGTCTCAAACCATGACACCACCCCAAAACCATTCAGAGCACATGGGTCCAGCCCCAGTCTGAGCCATTGAAGCCTGACCTGCTGGGGGTCTTATCAGCGCCCCTCTTCTGCTCAGATATTCCAGTCCTTCAGGCTCAGAAGTGACATCTGTGTCCAGTCCCAGAATGCCCCAGGAGGCGGCTTTTCCATCCTCTGTGAGCTTCTTTCCATCTCATTGGACATTTGTGTCCCTAAACAATGCAGGGCTTGACATCCCTGGCCCAGCACCAGCCATACTTCTGCCACTACACAGAAGGCTGGAGTCCAGCACAGAATGCAACAAGGCTTAGCAGCTCCAATCCATGAACCTAGACAGCACTTTAGGAAGGTGCTGTGTCACCCTAAGACTGGGAGAGCAAAAGTCTCCCAGGCCCTCTCCAAAACATATCAATACCTTGGCCAATGGACCAGGTCACATCCTTGTTAGAATAGTAAGAAGTGTAACCCATCCACAGCAGAGAATCCAGGAAATGAAGAGGCTAGTGCAGTGGGCTGTAGAAGCAGGGAGCAGGCAGGCAACAGCCCTGGCATGATCCAAGGGCCACTCAGAGCGAGGTCAACAGTTGTAAACAACTTTGGTGAAGTACTGTGGTGCAATCATGCTCTGCAGGGTGGATTATGAGAGACTGCTGACGGAATGCTGTGTGCAGGGTGAGCTGTTGCTCAAGAAAAGCCCGAGAGTACTGCAGTGAGTTCAGGGTGAAGGAAATGTCAGCCCCAGAGGTCCCAGAGATAAAACCAACAGACAGAAGCACCTCTGATCAGGTCCTTTCCACAACTGACAGGGTATGACTGCAGCCATCTCCAAAGAGCTGGGTACTGGCATCGAAGCGATGAACTGGCACCCAGCAATACACCACCCCCCTACAAGGGCCTGGCCTCAGGCAGAGGTCTCTGCCAGGGAAGCCCTGGTGCGCTTGTCAGTCCTTCCCAGAGCTCAGCTACCCTGTGGTTTCTGCCACCAGGAAAAGTAGCAGCAACACTGAGAGATCTCATCCTGCTCAGCTGAGGAGAGCTGGGCTGCATCCCTCCAGCCCATGGTGTGTCCCCAGAGCAGCACACAGGACCTGGTGAACCAAATGTTTATTGACACTCAGTTCTGCTGCCCGAAGTGAAGCCAAAATACAGCCCTGAACAGCAGCACTGTTGTGAAAGCCCCATCCCCTGATCCCCACCAGTGCAGCCCCCGCTTCACCCATTGGACCCTTCTCAGGGGCTGGGACCAGAACCTTATCTCAGCCCCAGTCTGCCCAGCACTGGAATTGTCAGACCCGTCTCTGCTCAGCCACGACTCCTCCCAGCTAGACCTTCAGTCTGCAGCATGTCGGCACCGATGATCTGCTCCAACTGCCTCCATGACGTTCTTGAAGCCCTGCTCCCTAACCAGGGACAGAGTGTGCCTGAACTGGGCTGGTACTGTGGCTCAGTGTACCCCACAGTGCCATGGCTTGAGTACAGGCACACAGCTGTCCAGAGCTGCTCTAGGCCCAGGGGCTCTCTGGGGAGGTACCTGGCCTTCACTCACCTCAGCAGCTCCTCCAGTTCCCGCTTCACTGCCCCCACCACTGGTGGCCCGTGGTACACAAGTGCTGTGTACAGCTGCACAAGCGAGGCTCCGGCACGGATCTTCTCCAGGGCATCCTGCCCGCTGCTCACCCCACCCACCCCGATAATGGGCACCCGGCCTGTGGGCAGGCACAGGGTCAGGATGGCATGGGCAATGCTGGTGTGCACCCCCACGCCCTGTTCTGCCATCACCTTGGGTCAGAGCGTACATCTCCCTGATGGTCTGTGTGGAGAGCTCCCGCAGGGGCTTCCCACTGAGGCCTCCAGGCTCCACGCGCTGCCTGCTCTGAAGGCTGCTGGGGCGACTCACAGTGGTGTTGCTGACTACCAGCCCATCCACACCTAGCTACAGGGGCAGTAGTGTGAGTACACAGCTTCCACACGCAGCCCAGCCCTCTCCTCCCCTCCTGCCAGATCAGGACCCCCCAGAACACAACCCAGAAACATGCCTGGAGGCAAAGCAGCTGCCTCTCACTGCCTGGACTGTCTGGGTCACCCAATGTCTGGGTGACACACACAGGCGCCCACAGATTCTGACCTACCCAGGACACCATCCCTACAGCAGCCAGAGAGCTGCAGGTGTACATGTCCTTCAGAGAAGTGACTTGCCAGGAGCACCATGGTCCTGCCTCTGGTGGCCTCCCTTCCTGCCTCCTCACCTCACAGACGATGCTGGCAATGTCCTGCTTGTCCTGTGCAGTGAGGTCAGGGGCAATCTTCACCAGCACAGCTGGCTTATGCTTGCAGGGGAGCAGGTCCCTCTCCACCAGCACCTGTGGGTGCACATGGCAGTACATGGCAGGGAGATTCCTCCTGCCCCAACTAGGAGCCACAGACACCCATCACCACGAGCAGTACAGGTAAGGGCCCTGCCTCTACATGGCACCACTGACAGGAGCAGCACCCTTGGCACAGGGCCTGGAGCACACAGCAGGCATAGTACCCCAATGATGCCTGAAGTTGTGGGGTGGATGACTCACTGCCTCTTGCAAGAGCAGAGTGAAGGCCAATGCCTCACTGTTCCTGAGCCCTTTCCTCAGATACAGTATCCCAGTACACCCCATGGCAGCGGCTGATCAGGGGACATCTCAGCAGCCCACCACGCCGGGGAAACCATCCTGCTCCTCCCTATGCTGGGGCACTGACTGGAGCAGTGCAGATGCTGCCAGGGGATGAGATGCTTCCAGTGCTGTAGCTGTGGTTTGGGCTGGCTGGGGGCAAGCACCCACCTTGCTCAGCAGGTCCTGCAGCTCAGCCTTGCCCTGCAGGTCCCGCAGCCCCGGGGTGTTTGGGCTGGACACATTCACAACTAGGTAGTCAGCCAAAGGACCCAGTGTCCGGACCCCAGCCACATAGTCAGCTGCAGCATCAGTAGAGCTCTTGTTCTTGCCCAAGTTGACTCCAAGAGGCATCCCAGCTGTAACACAGGCACAGCTGAACCAGGGCAATGGGACCAACCACCACCCAAGGGCCATGGAACCTGAAAAATGAGGCCCCAGGACCATCTAGTTAAGATGGGGATATGCAGTCCATGTGTTTCATGAGAATGGGCCTGGGACTGTCCCGCAGCCACAGAAACATTGCCACAGCCGCCCCAGTCAGCACCTCCCAGCACCACAGCCTTCAGGCTAGCAAAGGTTGTCCTCAGGATCTGCCCAGCTGGGGCGCTCTTGGCTTTGGCTCTTAGCAGACACATCCTGCCTAAAGCAGCAAGTGGAGCTCGATCCCAGAGAAAAGACCAGGAAAAAGGTGCCTAGCCACAATGCCAAGGGTAAGAGACTATAGTCCCAAGAGACTCCTGCTATCTGACTGTACCTTGCTCTGGCCAGGGTACTCTTGTTCAGCATTATACATCAATCCCAGCCTATAGATATTTGGGAGACCCTCAAATCTACACTGCACACCCCAAGAGCAAAGGCTTTTAAGCTTGTCTCACCACCAGTGAGCCTGATCTGTGTCTCCTGGCGGGCTCGCAGCCTGCGCTCCACCACGACATGGCCGTGGCTGTTGAATCCATACCTGCACCAGGACAGAGGAAGTGAAAGGCTGGCTTGTCTGCAAGCCCTGAACAGGACATGCAAAAAACACAAGGCAGAGGCATGGTCTCTGCAGCTTTACTCAGTACATCGAACCCACGAGCCACCACAGCACCAACCACGGACACAGACCACCCAAACAGACACCCTCCCTGAGGGTGGGCAGATTGTGGGCCATGGCAAAGTAGCTACCCTCAGATCCCACCTGTTGATGATCGCCTCATCTTCTGCCAGCCGGAAGACCCTGGGCTTGGGGTTCCCTTCCTGGGGCTTGGGCGTGACAGTCCCCACTTCCACAAAGCCAAAGCCCATCTTGTACAGCCCATCTACAGCCTCGCACTGCTTGTCGAAGCCAGCAGCCAGGCCCAATGGGTTGCAGAACCGCCTCCCGAGGACTCGCACCTCCTGCGGAGCTACGTCTGAGTCAGAGCCCTCAGACTCCAGGAGCCACAGCCAAGGCCTCGCTCCAGCCCCACTCTCGACAAACCCAGGCGTGTCTCCTGCCCTACGGTGTGTCCTCATGGGCCTGCCCGAGGGTCCCTCCTCGCCCCCTATGGATTGCGACGGGACCCGGCCGCCTGCACACCCCGCCGGGCCCTGCGACCCATCCCCCATCCCTCTGTCTTGGCCGCCCTCCCCGCCCCGATCCCCTGCCCCGCCGCCGTCCCCCCTTCTTTTCCCTCCCTCGAGCGTCGCACCACTGCGGGGCCGTCGGGACGAGCAGGGGACAGCAACCCGAGGGCGGCGGCGCGCAGAGCCAGGCCGTGGGCGGTCTCAGGGGGCAGCGCCCGGAGCGCGGGCATCACCGCCGTCGCGTAGAGCCGCTCGTCGCCTGTCGCCAGCGCCGATCCCAGGAGCAGCCCGCAGCTTCCCAGCGCCAGTGCCCGCAGGCGTCCCTGCACCAGGCCATCAGCGGCGCACCAGCACGGATTACCCACCAGCACCCACACCCATCCCATCCCGGCACCGATCCCATCCCGTCCCCTCTCGTCCCAGCACGCCGGCCCTGATCCCACACCACCCGTCCCGTCTCGCCCGCTCCAGCCACAACCGGCCAAGCCCGACTGTCCCCAAGGTCCCCTAAGCGGCCCCGCCTGGACGGTTGCAGTCCCCACGAGATCCCCAGGCCGCTCACGCGCAATGGGGTCGCCATCTGCTCAGCCCGACACGTGACGGCACTTCCGGGAACCCCCTCTGTGATTGGCAGAGGGGGCACCCCTCCAGCCAATAGCGATGCAGCAGAGGCCGGGGCGAGAGGTCCCAGCTGTGCCGCGCGCACCGGCCCCGCGCGGTCCCGGCCGATGTGCGCACACGGCAGGCCCCGGGCCGAGCTTTATTGAAACCGACCACGACGTACAAACGGCCCAAGCCCCGCGGGGAAGCGTCTGTAGGGTCACGGACAGGGGCGATATAAGTGGTGTACAGCTGCGGGCAGCGTCACAGACAGGTATGGTACAGTCCCGGGATGCCTTGCCCCCGGCGCGGGAAGGGGAAACAAGGGGCTTCTGCATATCCCGTCAGAGGACCCTTCACACCTTGCCCCTAGACCTCTGTGGTCCACAGCTGCTCTGCACCCAGAAAGAAAGCTGCTGCCTCAACCCCGAGGCAGCAGCAGAGGCTGCCCTCTGCAGCACCACTCACGCACTCAAGAGTCCCAGGCAGAATGTACCGCACTCCTGCAAACTGGCAACAGACACCACAGAGAACACAATGAAGGCCAGCAAGGGCTCCTCAAGAGAGAGCCTCCACTAGGAACACAGAGCCATCATGGAGGCAGCCAGGAACAGTGCCCAGAACATCATGCGCAGCTTCCCCAGACTGACAGGGGCTCTTCCCTGCCCCAGTATCACAACATTCCCCACAGTTCACCTCCTGGAGCAGCAAAGATCAGGAAAGCAGCAGCACTTGGTTTGAGTAGAGCAAGAAGGGAGCTCAAAAAGAAGAGCACGTTCATTGGAGGTTAATACAGAAAACCAATTTCAAGGGGAGTCTGTTTCAGAGAGATGTCAGAGCTCCTGCCCCTCCTTCCTGAAGCCCAGGAAGTTTTAGGTTTTCTTCTTTAGCTCCTCAAATCTCCGTGAAAGATCATCGAAGTCAATGTCTTCTGAGGCAGAAGAGTTGGCGCCAGCAGATGCTGTTGGCAGTGTGTCTGGCACAGATGGCAACTCAGGCAGCACAAAGTTATCAAAGGTATTAGGAGCTCCAGCTCTTGGTTTAGGAGAAGCTTCTGGCTTGGGCTCAGGCCCTGTTTATAATAAGAGAAGTATCATTGCATCTCCCCATCAGCACACACTCGCTGGGCCAAATGGAGCCGCACAAAGGAACGGTCATTCCAGCAATAGGCCGTACCAGTGGGTTTTTCTGAATAGCCCCTAATACCCAAGGTTTCCCAAACCTAAACATACTCACCAGGCACTGATGCAGCAGCATCCTTATCAGTGTTAGGGTCCTCAATCTGGAAAAGACTCTAAGTTACTACAGCTCTGTCCTACCAGGCATGGTCAGACTGGCACAAAGGCAGAGCTCAGAGGCACATAGTTCTCCCAACCTCCAACAGGCCACCATGGCTTTGGAACAACCTGCCCCTCTTCCCAAGAAACAGAGGCAGCTCTTCAGCTTTTCTCTCCCTCCCTGACAACTAAAGCAGCTTCACTGACCATATTCTGTAACTGGATCAACAGAGCATATCCACTACCAGGTCTGAAATATTTATCAAGGACACCAGTAGGAAAACACCGCCCTCTTCATCCACGTCATCACAGCTCCTTGC
This sequence comes from Dasyornis broadbenti, assembly GCA_013397935.1. Taxonomy (NCBI): domain Eukaryota; kingdom Metazoa; phylum Chordata; class Aves; order Passeriformes; family Dasyornithidae; genus Dasyornis; species Dasyornis broadbenti. The sequence continues at coordinate 819,852 of VZRN01003673.1, forward strand.
TGCCTTTCTTCATAAACCACAGACAGGCCCTTGTGACTAGCAGCAGGGTATGAAATGACCCATCTCAGGTCTTGGTCTGTCTGGGAAAAAGGCCCATGGCACACTCAGCTGTAGTAGTAAAACTCCTCATTCCCTGAGGGCTGCAGCCACCACCATCTGTTCCCACCCAGTTCACCTGCACTGCTGCACCTGTGCCTGCCCAGGCTCAAGTTGCTGTGCAGGGAGCACAAGGTATCAGCACCCACAGTGCTTGGCTGTGCTCCTCCTTAGTCAGGATAAAGCAAAAACAAACAGCATGTCACCAAAGGCAGAGTAGGAGGTGTGACGACAAACTGCTTTGTTGTCCCCAAGGACTGAGAAAAGTCTGTGAAAGGAAGGGTGTTTAACCAGACAGCATCTGCATCAGCCAAAACTGTCATCCAGGCTATTAGTAAGTTCAAAAGCCGTAATTAAACAGACCTGAGGTGATAACCCATCACATTGCAAAAATCAGAACTTACGGACTCTGCTTGTTGATTGTTTATCACCACTTGAACAATACAGCAAGAGAAATCTCAGTTTCCTTTGCAGCCAAAGCACGGAGCTGAATGAGGAACTTCTCCCTACAAGTCATCCTCTCACCACGTGCACTCAGTGATTCACTACACTAATGCCAGCAATACCCCAAAAGCTCCAAAGGTTGGCAGCAGTATCCTTAATGAACATCCCCTTCTCTGGGTACCACTGCACTCTCTTTGAGGATCCCTCTGCTGCCCACAATGGCCATTCAGCTCAGGCACTTACAGACTCGTATGTGGGTGGGTTTGCCGGAATTGGTGGTGGGTGGATGTTAGTGAAAGGTTGGTAGGTCCCCACTGGCAGGCCACCGAAGTTCTCCTGTACAGAGACATCAGTCACTCACCTGAGACACCACACACCTACAGCTGTCACGGGAGTCACAGGAAGCAGAGTCTTAGATAAGTGCAGGCAAGTATCCAGGTGGATAGGAGTTTATGCTTACAATGAAAAGATTCTCAAGTATTAAGTCAGATGTAATCACCTGGAGCAGGCAGACTCAGCTATCTGGACTGTGGGTTATTCTAAAGAATCAGCACAGGTAAACACTTCATCTTTCAAGGCATCAGAAGTAACAGGCCAGTAAAGAGAATGCTCTGCCATTTCTGGCCCTGTGTGCAAAATCACAGAATAGGAAAGAGGTTTCTGGCTCACACAAGGCTTTGAATTGCCCTCATTTGTAACAAAACAGCACCTCAAGGACCTAGCCCTGGCAAGCCCTTAGCATGTTTATGCCTAGGCCAACCGCGAGCTAATGATACTTGGCCCAGACTTTCCACAAAAACCACTTCAGCACTACGGGGACCATATTAAGACTCCAAGCCACCCCACTATTCTGCTCTCCAGTCTACACAGATTTCCTGTAAATGACTTAATTCAGAGAACAGAGTGCTTTCCGGCTTCCACCTTTCACCCTCACAACAAATCATCTGCAAGAGGTCAGTCTCCTTCCCTTGCAGGTCTGAAAGCAGGGCTCTTCTGCATTTTTCTGTGCTGTTCCCACCACACAAAACTCACCTGATTTCCTTGACTGAATCTTGGCACACTACCAGCCTACCAACTTCAAAGTGCAGCTCCAACTCCTGGACAAAAGACTGGCAGTCAGAAAACTGCCTCAAGAGTTAAGTCTGGACTTCTCTGTTCCCTGAAGGCAAAGAGGGCTGGCTGGAGAACAGGGGTAGAAACATCCACAGTCAAGAAGCAACAGGAAGCTTCAGCTGCACTACCAACAGCCCCCATCCTGTTCAGTCTCACACCAAGAAGATGGCCTTCTGACACACTGAGCTATCAGGTACAGTCAGCAGGCACAGGGCTGAGCACCACAATAGGAGTCTTTCACAGAAAAAGGAAACACACAAAGCCACGGAACTTACCGGTCCCTTTGGAGGTGGATAGGAGAAGGGTGGATTTGCTGTTGGCACAGGCATAGGCATCATCACGGGCATGGGTACTAACCCATCATGACCTATCATTGGGGCTGTAAATCCACCACCTCCGCCCCCTCCATGGCCACCCTTCTTCACATCATCCGTGAACCCCACATCAATTAGATCTGCCTCTCCGCCTGCTGGGGCTTCAGCCTGGAAAGGGCGGAAGAATTCTGCTCACCAACACATCTGTTCTGCTCATGGCCCTCTGTACAGCATTAGATGCAGCATTTGTCAATGGACAAGATGGGAAGACGTAACAAGGGCAGAACACAGAGCAGCTATACAGTGGTATTAATGGGAAACAGAACAGGAACTAGGCTGTAGCATGCGTAACTACTGCCACATGCTGTAGGGATGCATGAAGGAACAAGGACTGTGCTATGCTGGGGCTGTCTAGAAGACACCAGAGCACAAGGACCATGAAGTTCACTGCAGTGCCACATCCTGGGGCTTACTCACCATCACCACTGAGTCAGGTTCATAGGGCACATTGTAGTTCTTAGCAATCTCAATGAGGTATCGTTCCACCAGGATCTTGGGTGGTGCTTCCACACTCAACTTGTGCATCAGCTGGAACACCAGAGTGGAGAGACTTAGTGGGACCAGGGCAGTGCAGCACCCAATAGCTCTGTACCAGCACCATTGCAGCCAGGGCTATCAGATGCAGGGAGCAGCAGGCAGCCCTGGGGAGGCCTCTCCACCCAGTACAGCACGCTGCAGGTAGCCACAGGCCAGGGCTCTAGGTGCGCTACCCTTCCCCACCCACAACCAGCAGGACAGGGCCTCCCTGCCTGGGCCTTCAGCACCATACTCTAATGCAAGTGGGCCCCGGCTGCACAGCACCTGCCCTGTTCCGCGGTGACTTCAGGCATCAGCCACTGGCCACGGGCCCAAGGGGCAGCAAGCCTTGGCATAGCTGCTCTGCCAGCTCCACCTGTTCTACCAGTTCATTACCCTGTCGTTGACAGTCCCAATCTGGTTTGTCCGGCACAACTTCCCATACTCCTTGCTGTACTTGGCACACAGCTGATCAGCAACCTGCAATAGGAGAGAAACTCTAGGAACATGCACACCGTTGCATTCCCCCACCAAACACCGCACATCCACTCACCCATCTCCCTCCCTCCCTCGTTTCTCCCACTGAGCACCCTAGTTCAGCAGCTGCAGCCACCCCAGATGCTCCAAGGACACCTGGTCTCCATGTGCAGACCCCATAAAGTCCTCAGTTCTAATGATACAAAGTCCCAGGCAAGGGCTTTCATCAGCATCTGGCAGTATCATTCCCACCCTATACATGCAATACCCCTCAAGCAACCCTACTCACAATCTTCAACTCGGCCACTTCTGACTGGAGGCGTGGTGCAGCCCAAATCAGTGTTGATACTGCCTCTGCCAGGCCAGAGTCCAACTCCCTAGAACCAAAGAAAACAATTCTCGCTCCACCCCATGCACCCAGCCTTTGATGCCCTCAATCTGCTTAGCCTTAAAGTTCCCATCCTACACAATGGACTCCACAGTCTTCCCTACATGACAAGGAAGAGGTCTCTGGAGAATCTAGGACACTGAGACAAACACAGGTGCCCTTCTGTACCCCAGATCTGCCCCCAGCAGTGTCCCTTCCTGAATCCAGGACCCTCTCAGCCAGAGCTTACTTCATGGACTGGATCAAGCCAAAGCGAGCAAGCAGCAGATCACAGTACAGCTCCAGGATCTCCATGGCCTCCACAAGGTAATCTTCACGGATGATGTGCTCCACACGAATCCTGGCACGTTCATCTTTTCCAGCTGCCAGGTAATCTGCAATCTCCTTCCTTGCCTTCTGGGCCAACTCAGCTGCAGCAGACATGCCCAAGGCTGGTCACTGTGCTGGCCTGGGCTACGGCCTCCAGACCACTCACAATCCCCACCAGACACAAAGACACCACCAGCTTCTCTCTCCTATCAAACCTCTGCAGCATGAGACACTTTGCCATGGTATGGCAGAGCCCTCATGTCCAGTTCCGAGCACACTTAATGCATGGGAGAAAGGAAAGTGGATTTTAGGCTGCTGGAAACACTCCTGCACCTACAACCTCCCTGAAGAGTTAACCAGGACCATAGACCTTACGTGTGGCAGGGCAAGTGAAGAGAACCTCCCTCAGCACCTAGGGAGTTCCCCGCTCTGCTGTTAGCACACAGCCTACAGCTACCACCCCACAAAAGTACTCCAATAGCTGCCAGGAAAGTCGACAGAGGCCAGCCTGCTCTTCCCGGTCCTTGTGCACCAGGGCAGGTTGTAAGGCCTGGGTCCAGCAAGGAAGAGCAAAAAGCTACTCTATGCTTGGCCCATGAAAGTACCCCAACTTGAGAAAAACCTCAAGTCTCCTGAGCCTCAAAAGCATCCTGGGTCACACCTGCCTACTTAAATACTCACTCTTCTTTTTCTCTAGTAGTTTGAGGCGATTGATGACGAGGCGCAGGTTGACTCGCAAACGCTCCGCCTTGAACCCAGAGCCCAACATGATAAACACTTTCTGTGAAGAGAGAAGGTCACTGGAACCAAGAACTGTTAGTCAGCACACCATGCACTGATGTGACTTCAGGCATTTACTTCAGATTTTACTGCAGGGAGGGGAGGCCAAGAAATTCCCCAAACAAACAAGCCCTGGCCTGCCAATCCTGAATCTAGTTATTTATAAGTGACTTGACTTCGAGCGCTCATTATTACCTTTCCCACTTCACAACCCTGCACCTAACCAAGACCAACAAGGTTGGGCTTAGAAACTTCCAGGCAACTTCCAGAAAACTTCCTGGATATTTTTCAAGAAACTGAAAAGTCAGCTGGCAGAACCAAGTCCATCTCTGTCCTATCACTATACAAGTTATAAACTAGCTACATAATTAACCCGAGAGTTGTACAAACTAAGGTTGCAACAATCAAACTAGAAGGAAAAAGCTGCCATTCCACATTCCCCACACTCTTCCTGTTCACTGAACGCATGCTTGGTCTCCCAGGAACCAGTTCAACTTATTAACCCTATAAAAAGCAAACTCTAACAGTATTTAATTATAATATTGTGTTTGCCAAGAACCGTTCATCAAAAAAAAAGCTTCCTTAAAAGACTATCACATAGAAAGACCTTGGTTTGCATCTCACCTCCCCCTCCCTCCCTGCCGGTGGCTACACTGCCCAACGCGGAGCGAGCCACGACCCGACCCGGTTGCCAGGACGGCCGCCAGGCACACCAGCCGGTCCGGCCCAGTGCCTTCGGACAATGCACAGTTGGCCCTGCGTGAGCTCCACCCCCGCAGCTGCACCCGAGGGCTGAAGGGGGAAATCCCTCTCATTCCCCAACTAGGTCCACAGAGGAAACATCTCACAGCACAAGCGGAGCGGGGCAGGTCCTGGCCTCCCGCGGGAAAGATCCCGGGGCTGAAGGAGACCCTGGGGCAGGGTCTCCCCGTCACCTCCTCGGACACCGACCACTCCCCACGGTCCCGCTCACCCGTCCCACCTCACCGCCGGCGGTTCCGCACGTCTCTGTCACCCAAAATGGCGTGTGCTGGCCGCAGAACTTCATTGCGTGCGGAGGGATTTCCACATCCGGAACTCCCCGCTCCCAGTCCGGGGCATAGTCGAGCCGGCGCGGCGGACAGTGTCCTAGCCCGCCTCCGCAGACGCGTTCCTGGCGCAACGGCGGCCGGGGAGGAACGGGCATGGTCTAGGAGAGAGGCGCAGAGGGACTACATGGCCCGGCGGAGGGATCCTGTTCGTGGCCCTATTGTGCCACGCCCGCTAGGCACCCGCCGGTGTCCACCCCCGGCGCGGCGGTTCCGGCAACGCGGCGTTCCGCCGGGTGCTGCGACCTGCCCGCAGGCGGTGAGCGAGGCCGGGGCGTCCTCGGTTCTTTGAGGGCTACACGGCGCTGGCGCCACAGCGAAGGAGAGTCGAACCGAAGTCCAGCCCGAGCCTGGGCACGGTGCTGCAGCCACCGGGTAAGCGGGCCCGCTGATCCCGCGGCGGAGGCGCTCGGCCGCCCGCGAGGGGAGGCGGTCCCGAGCCTCCGGGGCGGGGCGGTTCGTCTCTCAGCAGGTGCGTGAGTTCATAACCGGTGGGGGGTCTAAGTTAATAGTAAACCCGTGGATTTTGGCCTTGCAGGGTACGCAAGGTTCTGGTGAGCCGGGGTGGCACGAGGGCTCCCGGCGAGCTGCCGGCGGAGGCGGCCGGGGCAGGCGAGCCCCGCCGCAGGCACGAATGAGCTCCCTCGGGCGGTCGGGAGTCGCACGCTGGGCTGGATCCATGGCAAACAGGTGAGACACTTCAGATAATGAAAAACGGGCACCTGAGGTCTGCGGACGAGTCGGTGACAGCGGTGACGTGCCCTGCCCTCCCGGTGCCGAGCCGTGGCTCCTCTGCCCGCGCCCGTGCTCGCGTCGCGCACTCCGGCAGCGTCCTCCGCCATCTTGCCCGTCTGTCTGTCCGCTGCCCTTTGTCTGTCCGCGGCTCCCGGCACCTGCGGCGGGACCGGGTAAGGCGGGCCGGGCTGGGCTAAGGTTGCCGCCCGCCGGGGGCGGAATGGGCCCCGCGGTGGCACCTCCGCTGCCGGGGCCGGTCTGTCTGTCAGGGATGCCCGGCCTGGATCTCGGGGGCCCGGCAAGGTTCCCGCGTCCGTCCTGCTGCCAGAGGAGCCGCATCCCTTTGTCTGTGTGTCCGCCTGCTTGGGGGCCCGGTCCTTCCTGCCGCCTCCCGTGTGCTGAGACTGCCGGCTGGATCCCGCTGTCTAGGGAGGTTAACGAGATCTTCGTGTCCATCCATCTGAGAAAGCTGATGGGATCCCTGTGTCCCTCTATCCTTGCGAGGCTGACGGGATCCTTTTGTCCGTCTGCCTCAGAAATCTGATGGGATATCTGTCTGTCTGTCTGTCTGTCTGTTAGAGGCTGATGAGATCCGTGTGTCGGGATCTCCGTGTCCATGTGTCTTGTGGGAAATGGGTTCAGCTCCTCCTTTTGTCTGTCTCTCTGAGAGGACTGTTGGAAATGCCACCTTCCTCTGTCAGTTAAACGACAAGGATGATGATTAGGCTGCAGGAACGGACAGGAGGAGAAGGGTGTTGGGGCTGAGGTTGCAGTCGCTCTTGAAGAGCTTTTGTTAGTCATCTTTTGCAGGGGGGCAGGATTGCTTAAACCTTTGCCTGAGAACTGGGGAGAACTGCCCGTGCACAGTGCTTTGTGACATGCTTGTGGATTGTGTTGGATGCTGGCATGGGATCCAGCCATGTAATGCAGAACGAGCCCCATAGGCAGAAGGGTGGAGAATGACCCTGGGACAGCCAGCTGAGCTTGGCCAGAGACTCGGAAGGTTTCAGTGAAGTGTGTGACAGACTCTTCTCTTCTCAGATGAGCCCTCTGCAGAGGGGAGGAACACTCTGTGCTCCCAGGTCAGGGAAACATGTCCCGTCGGAAACAGACCACTCCTAACAAAGTTCACTGTGAGTATGATGTTACACAGCATTGTGGGACCCTTGCTCTGGCTGGATTATGGAGTGAGGTGGGGATGAGGGAAATTATGAAAAGGGATGGCTTGTTACTCACATTTTATCTTAGCCTGAGCTCTGTGCATAAGGAGAGCTGGCTGTGTCTTTGCACAGCAGGTCAGGGATAGGCTGGAACAAACAACTAATGCTGTAAAGGTAGGTGTGTATGTGCAGGACCTGTAGCTGGGGTTTGTATTCACACTGTCAAAAGTATGAGTCAGAATACTAGAAAAAGTGGCTTGGGGCCCTGGCCTGTCTTGGGTAGTAAAGGAAGTTCTAGGCAAGGTGGTTGGAGCATATGGCTGAAAGCCAGCAAGTCCTGAGTTTTGATCTTCATCCTACCACAGACTCAGCTGACTGGCCTCGGACATGTTACTTAAACTCACTGTACCTCAGTTTCCTACCAGATAATGAAATAAAGCCATTTGCTCTTTCCTGTCAAGGAATGGATGGAGGCTAAGTAATTTGCAGGACAAATAAATGCTGTCTACTAGATCATTCTTGAGCTGAGGTGGTAAGATGGATCTCTGTTACTCCAGCATTGCCAAGACCTTAGCATTTGTTTGACAGTGGAAGGGCTGAAGTTGCTGTAACATCAGCACTTCTCGTGGGTAGGCTACAGCCAGGCATCAGTGGAGTTGGGAGACACAGATGGAGGTTTGGCTGCAGAGAGGAAACTGCACATGTATAGCTTTTGTTTGAGTGATGGCAGCAGAGGGTGGTTGAGGGGCCTGAAGCTATGCCCCTGTTCATACCCAGGTTTGTGGCTGAAAATATGCTTGGAATTTGGGCTGGAAACAGGAAAACAAGTTTCCAGTTTGTAGACCTGTGAGAGCAAGATTGCTGAGAGGGCCCTGGGTACTTTCAGCTGCAGTCGCTGTTAGGAGTGTGAGACAGAGCTGAGTGCTGCAGCCCTAACACTGCCTCGCTGCTGGTTCTGCTGGCTTGCGTGTCTATGTGTTTGTGTGCTGTCTTTATGTATGGGTATACAATAGGCATCTGTGCATGCTGCTCTCTGTGCAAGGGGAAAGACTGTGCTGGAGCTGACACCTTGCACATTCAGTGAGTGCACTGGGAAGAACTGCTTCTGCCTGGGACTCACAGCCCCACTGGCTGTGAAGCTTGAGAGAGCCAACTGAGCTGTCCTTGCTGGCCAGAGTGAGGGTCTCAAGGCATGTGGCTTGTGGCACTTGCATTGCCTTGTGCTCTCGGATTCCTGCTTCTGGTTGCTGGGTTCCACAGTGGGCAGAGTTTAGGTGTGATTTGTTTGATAGTACATTAATGACTTTGGAGCTGTTGTTCTTAAAGAAATTTGGTATATCCGGTATTTTATCCTGTGATGCCAGTAATGTGCCTTATGTCCACACACTTCTACTTCTGAGAGTGCCCAGGTATTACTGCTGCCGTTGAGCTCAGGTTTACGTCAGTTATCCACTTAAGCTGTCTCCCCTGGGCCAGAGTCGAGGTCTCTTTGACTGTGGAAACCAAGGGCTACAGAAGCTCTAATGGTGCAGGTAGAGTTTCCATGGTGTTTAGCTGGGTGCTTTTCTGCACTTCACTACATAAGGGTTATGTTTTTCAGAAACTTGTACTATATCATATACAAAACTCTACATATCAGAAAACTCAGTGTGCACTGTTTTCAGAATGAACATTGCTTTTTTATCTGCAATACAAATGATTGTATTTTCAGTCTCAGTTTTGGGGGAAGCTGTCTGACAAACATACTACCAGTGGGCATGAGGTATGCCATGGAGAGGAATTCTGGGACTTTTTCACCTCACTTACATGCTGTATGTTGCTACAGAGCAACTATTCAGCATGAGCCATCAAGAGCAGCAAGTAGGACCACAAGAAAATAAAGGGACAGAGATACCAGAAACTTATCAATGGTGATGTGTTCACCTTGGGATGGAAAATCTTGTCTGTCTTATGATGAACACCATGAAATCGTTGGGACTTCTCTGTCTACCTAGCCTGCTGTGTGTCTGGAGGGCCCAGAAATGCCGTGCAGTGCCCTGACGAGGATAATCGGAGAGAGCATCGGCTCCAAGAACGGGGTGAGCCAGCAGAATGAGGAGTCAGGCTGAGACATAGCAGACACGTTACTGGGACTTCTTCACAGGGACTACAGTGGTTGGGAGGAGAGGAATGAAAGGGACAGCAGGTATGCAGCTTTTTACGCAGTTGCCTGCAGCTGGGGTCTGATTTGGCAGGCTACGGGGCTGGGGAAGTGCCTTTTGGATTTGCATAAATATGACTGTGAATATATGACTGGACAAATTTGATGGGAGGATGGTGCCTACTTCTTCCTTGCATGGCCACTCCATGTTCTCTTCTTTCTTGGACTCACTAGGGCAAGTGACAGCTGCAGATCTCCTCTCCCTGGCTTGCTTGGTGCCTCCTCTTTCCAGGATTACTTTCCAGGCTTGGCATGGCCCTCATTTCACCTTGCTCTCACAACATGGTTTGCCGTCCTCACCTTGCACAGAATCACTTTGTTTGACAAGCAGAGCAACCAGCTAGGAGATTGTATGGTTACAAATAGAAGTTGATGTGGAAGGAAATTTAAAATAATACTGAAATAATGATTAAACAATGATAAAAACAGTGGTAAAATTTATTACAATAGTCTTACTGTGTATGATAGCCAGTCCTACAGTTTTAATTGTAGTCATTTCCCCTGCAGCATGTAAATGGCTCTTAAGAATTTAATTTTGTTTTGCCATGTGCATGAAAAACATACCTGACAATGCTGACAAACAGAACAGTAATAGTGGAATATACTTGCTGAAAAATAAAATGTAGTTAGATTATTTCTGTAGAGATACCTTAATTGATTCAATTTGGTCTTTATTTTCTCCCAGAGTCTGCAGTACAAAAGTATAAAAACTCTCTAAGCAACTCATCTGTTCTTGCATTCGTCCGTTACAGCACTGATACTCTATCAGTCATGGACCGCTTGCTGTCTTTGTGCTTGCCAAAATTTGGTGCAGGTATTAGCATGCACTTCTCTCTCCCTGCTGTCCACAAGCTGCTTTGCTTTCTATTGCTTGTGCCCTGTGCAACTGATGCTTATTTTAGAACTCCAGAGAAGGGCTTCTGTTAGTCAGATTAATTCCTGCTTCTGAGCTCTATTTGTCGTGGTTCCAATATCCCATTAATCCTCTGTTTCCTTCCCTCTCTCTAACACACATGCGTTCTGTGCTCTTGGATTCTGCTGTCTATAATATTCCCAGTTTGAAGGGAAAGGATCTTGCAAGAAATAGCACCCAGCATTCACAACTGAGCAGAAATGTTACATCAAATCCCTTGGTTCTGAAGGGCTCCGTGGACTGCCATTGTTAACCCTTTCAATTGTGTTGTTTTTCATTTCAGTAACCACTACAGCAGTGTGGACAACCCAGAATAGCCATGGGGCAGGTGGAATAGATCCACAGTGGTGGAAAGACTTGCAAATTTCAGGTCCAGGAACACAGAGAAGACCTACATGAACAGGGACTTTTAATTGATGTACAAGGAGGGAATAAAACTGACTCGTCTCTAAGAGACCTTTCTGTTTAGGAAGGAAGGCAGGGGAATGATGCAGTTCCTTTGGATTTTGTTTTGTGGATTTTGGGGTGGGAGTTGTTTGTTTCTGTGTTTATTTTCCAGAACACCTGAGAGTTATCCTGCATTCATACAGTTCAAGAAGGGAAGGGCTCAGGGGTGATACCCTAGCAGACCCTAGCAGTCATGCCTGTCCCTGTTGCACAGTACCACAGGGTTGTCCCCTACCTCCACCACTGCTCACTTGGCATCCCCCTCATTCACAGGAGTATGGAGAGGAGAATGGAATACAAAGCAGAGGCATTTGCGTGATCTCTCATGTCCTACGTCTCTAGCTGTTTGTAAACAACTACAGTGACTTGTTTTGGTGTTGTGGTCAGCCTGCAGCCCTTTTTGTATTTAATAAAGAAACTTCTGGAGAAGAGTCTGTGAATTCACTATTGAGCATAACATCCTTTATTCATGGCAGTGATGCTAAAGCTGTTGTCTGTCTAATTCCCTTTCCAAATGAATGCAAGCGTACCCAAAGTGGGGTGGAGGTGGGGGTGTGTCTGTGAGCATGTGTGTGCAGAAACCAAAAGTATAACCCCGGACCTATCAAACATTAAAGCTCTAAAGCTTCATCAAAGTAGGACTTAGTCCATCAGTAGATGAACAGGACACTCTTCCCTAAGTACTTTTGTTCAGTATTGTTATAAAGCATAAGGAATTTTATACAAGCAGAAGACAGTATTTTTACGTGTTTGCCTTTCCCAGTCCTGTGAGGTTTTTAGATACAGGCTGTGGAGGATACACAGGACGTTGCCTGCTAACAGCGTGGGTTTGGTTAACAGCTTGCATTGCTGGCTATAAGCTGGTTGTTCTCTGCACTGTGCTGAGTCAATACACACTGGGCTTTGGGGGGTGCTGTACGGAGAGGCTACAGGCACACACAATTGCTCTCAGTTACTGTGACTCATGCCAGTGTTCCTTATGTGAGAAGTTCCCTTCTCTGTCACCTCTGATAAAGATCCCAGCTCTTAAATCTTGCAGACTGTCTGCATGGTTTGTATAGCTGAGCAGGAACCTGCCCTGCCTTTGGACTCCAGGCTGCTGTTCAGTGGGCGTATTATCTGTCTGAAAGGGAAAAGTGGGAAGAATACAAACATGTAATTGTTTCTGTGAGCAGCTGCAGTGGTGTTTGGGAATCCTGTTTTGGAACTCTGTCAAAGGTAGCAGCACATCTCCCACCGTAGTTTTATATTTGTTTCCTAATTTCACCATGCTTCCTCTTTCTCTTGCAATGCTTTTTTGGTCTGTGGGCTTTAATCCTGGTTTGTGGGTGTCTGCTTCTTGGAGAGACACAGGAATTCTATGGTGTCTGCTGCTGATACAGTCTGTATCTCAGTCCCACCAGTGTGAAGCTGTGGTCCAGACATAAAAACAGCACTCCAGGTCATGAAAACCATTCAGTGCTGGAATAGCTTCTGAAGGGGTGTCACAGCCATCATGATGGTACCTGCTGCTTTCAAATAGACTTGGTGCTCCTCAGCACCTCTTCTCAGGCACATGGATTTTGTTCTCACATCTTCTCTACAGAACCCTTTCTCACATTTTTGAAACAGAATGATAGAAACCTTCAAATGCTTTTGGAAACCTCCATGGGGACATTGGGAACTAAAACTCTTCTCCCACAGTCTCTGTGAAACTTCTGAAGGTCTTTGAAATCTTCCATAAAATATGGTTTTTTAAAGTCCTTCCAAAATTGCAAGGTGAGCCCCAGGAAGGCAGTATGAGTGGGAGCATGGAGCAACGCTGGCTGGAGCAGTTCAGCACATGGGAATGTACCTGTCCTTGTAACAGGACTGGTGCTCTCTGTCAGGAATTCAATTTCCTGGTTATACTGGTGCCAGCTGTGGCCCTGTACTAAAAGGTAACGTTTTCTTCTGAATGCTATGTTTGATTTTATGTGAAAAATCCACTGCATTTTCCTTGGCATTTTCACATTTGTGCTTTGAATGGTTCTTGAGCGCTTACAAAATCAGTTGATAAATGCAACCCATAAGCCAGCCCACTGGGAACTTCAGCACCTTTCCCAGGCCTCCCAGCTCATCCAGTGCATAAGGTAAATCCCAGCTACACCTGGAACAATATAATCTGTTTGCTTTAATATGAAAATTAATAGTTACCTTTCGTTGTTATTCTCAGGAACCAAAACTTCTTTGAGCAGGGATTACTTTGAGAAGTTTTCATTCAGAGCACAAATAACTACTTTCTTTCAAGGTGTTTGTCATCTCCTATTGAGCTGAGGTACTAGTGGTCGCTGCTTTCAACAGAACAAATAGTTTTGTCCTAAACATGCATCTCAGCTCTCTGGGTTCATCCCCTTAGGCTTCTGTTTTGAGCGCATGAAGTGCTAATGAGATTTATTTTAACAAGAGCCATGCGTGGGCAAGGCAAGGTAGTTTTCTATCCATCATAGATACAGGAGAACACCAGCTCCCAGCATAGGCACTTTCTGTAAGGGCAGCTTGTCCTCATCCCTCCTGGGACAGAAGGTGACAGAGCATGCCAAGGACAACCCCTAATTTTGATATCACTGTGGAGGGCAGGTGAGGTACCAGGCACTTAGGGAGGTGCTATTTTTGTGCAATATGCCTGCTATACAGTACTATCCCTAATCTGGGATACCGCCATAGTCCCTGGGGGCTTCCCCCCGCCCAGAACTGTGCTGTAGGATATTGGTGGATAGTTTAGCAGCAGCAAAAGCCACCTGGCTATTTGTGGCAGATATACGGGGTCACAGGTTTTTTGTGGCAGGAGTGGCATATGCATAGTATGCAGAGGGCAGCCCAGTGCTGCACATTGCCTCTAGTGAGACTGTTCCCCACCCAGGCACTGCCTTATTATCAGCATGTGCCAGAGGCTAGTGTGGCAGGGTAGGCAAGCACAGAAGTGACCTAAGTGATTTCCAAGAGGTGACTCCAGAGGTTCTGCACAGTGCAGGTGAGCAGCCCCATGCCTGTTGTACTTTTGGCAAGCTTTGGTGGTGAAAGCAATGGAACAGCACTAGTCTGACTCTTTGTCCTTGTGGCTGCCAGGGGAGCAAGTCTTTGCAGGGCTGGAGGAGCAAGCCCGCCAAGCCATGATGAAGAACAGCTTTCCTGGACCTCTTGGGGACCAAAGGTCAACAGTTCGTCCATTGCAAGACCCTGACTCCAGCAGCAGTGAGTTCTGTCCCTTCCAATAACAGCAAGGTAGACTGGCGAGACTCTGAAAAGGGGTGAGGCTGAGTGCTGCACAGTGTGTGTGGGTCCTCTGAGGATCGTCTTACCCAGTTCCTCCTCTGGGTTAACCTTTTGCACCAGTGCAGGACCTTGTCCTAAGGGAAGGCAAGCCTAGAGCTAAGGACCAGAACAGCACAACACAGATGGGCAATGCCATGGGACCCAGTCCCATCTCACCAGAGCAGGGTGGGAACAGCAGTGAGTCTGGCTGATGGTCTGGCAATTGTTGAGCAAGGCAGTGTAAGAGGCCGTGCCAAGGTCTCTGCAGAGCAGCTCAGGGACTCAAGTGCCCTAGACTGAGTTTAAATGGAACCCCTAGTTGGAGGGGATGGGTGGAGGTCCCTTGTGATGCTGGTCAGGATAGTTAAGACCTATGAGTGCCCTCAGGATCCTGACACTTGGTATAACTGTTTCACGCATTTCAGGTGGCAGTGATGATGAGGAAACCACCCAGGATGAAGTTTCTTCCCATACATCTGAGGAAGATGGCTCCACGGTGAAAGTGAAGAAGGAATTAGAAAATGCAGAACGACCTGTGGCTGGAACCCCACTGATGAAAGAAAATGAGGCAAGTGTGTACTGGCTCTGCACTCACCGTGGCCTCCAGGGGGAGAGAAGAGTACCGTCTAAACACTTCTCTCCTCATCATGTTTCTTTATCTTTCTCTCCCTCCCACCTCCTCCAAACAATGCCTCCTAGCAGGAGGAAGGGGTATGAACAGTTTTTTGGCTGCCTGGAACAGGAGACAGCAGGCACAAACTGGCCAGGATGTTTGCAGAGTGCATCCCCTTCCTTTGGTCATGGTGCCCTTGTCCAGTTGTTCCCCCTGCCACAGAACAGGCCCTGCCTTCTACAGGCACTGTGCTGGCAGGAACCTGGGTGCAGGTGGAGACTGTGAGGCCTCTGCCTCCTCTCTGTAAGACTCAGGAGTTTTGCTCAGAGGCTACATGAAGGAGGTTTCTTTCAGATGTCAAGAACCCAAACCAGCCCTGGCAGGACTGGGCATGCAGCACTGGATGTGCCGGCAGCATTGGGAGGAGCTAAGGAAGGGCGATGTGACTCTGGGGGGTCTGTGTGCCTTCCACCAAAGTGGCTGTTCCTACCTGTAGGTCTCTGAGAGTTTGAACGCTGAGCCCATGCTGGGACTGTCACAATGCCCCCTCTGCCAGCTGGAGTGTGGAAGCAGAGATCAGCTCATTGCACACGTGTACCAGGTAGGGATAGTTCCAAACTGTGGAGTGTCTCTGGCCTGAAGCCTCAAATCCAGAAACAACTCAAAGCACAGGGTAACTTTGTTCTGGTCTTTGCAAGCATAGAACTGAGCTTCTAGCTAGGATGTGACTGAAGTTTACAGCTGTAAACTGTGACTGGAGGGTGTCCTGGGGAAAGAATTAGCAAGGCACTGTTCTACAGATCTGGAAAACACAATTCTATGCCAAGGCAATCTCTGCAAGTATGTTAGGCTAAAACAAGGCAGTTTCTTCAAATTAAACACGGAAGCAATTTTTACATTCAGTGAGATAAGAAACCTTCCTCCTGATCATTTATTTTATACTTCATTACAGTTCCTGTCATTACCCATGTGAAAATAGCTGTTCTTCCTCAAAATTATTCCAGTTTTCCAAGAAATCTGTGGTGAAATCTTAGGTTTTGTTGTCAGTGCTCTCTTCATAGCACATCAAAGTCTGTAGCAGGAGGAATGAAGAACTGAATTGGCCACTTACCTGTACCAGTTGTCTTCATCTAAGTGCTTCCTCACCAGTATTGTGCCTGCTGTTAATCCAGTCATGCTTTATCCTGCACAAGCAGCTCCTCAAATGCATTTCTGAAAACAAGGGTCAGGTCTTCCAATCCAAATGTTTTGGCCTTAATTTTTTCTTCTGCACTGGAGTTGAGCCATAAAAGGATTTCCTTCTTGTTTGACTTGCGACGCACCAAATGTCTTGTATTGAGCTTGGTCTAAAAGCTGACAGGCAGAGGTTTAGCAGTAAAGGGTTCCCATTCCAAGAGGCTGAACAGAATGGTTTGAGCATGCCTCGGACTGGGCAGGGAGCTGGGCAATGTGTAACTACCACCTGAGTGGTTGTTTTGCAGCACACTGGAGCGGTGGTGAGTGCCAAGAGCTACCTGTGTCCTGTGTGTGGCAGAGCCCTCAGCTCCCCAGGATCCCTTGGGAGACATCTCCTGATCCACTCAGAGGACCAGCTGTCGAACTGTGCAGTGTGTGGAGCACGCTTCACCAGCCATGCCACCTTCAACAGGTCAGGGTCGCCCTGGCCAGTGACTGGGCTAGGGCATCACTTTAAAGATTAGGTGGGTTGCCTTGAATGACTCAGAAGCTGTGACTCTGGACCCCCTGAGGCCTGTAGCATAGTGCCAAACACCCCCAGTGAGTGAAATTCCCTTGATCCCTTCCTGTCTGCAGCTCTGCATCCCCTGCCAAGATGTCTGCAGGCTGTGCTAATAAAAGGGTCTTTCTTAGCACTATCCAGAGCTAGAGGGGTGCAGAAAGTACTGTGGGCTCCAGTCACTGGAGAACAATCCACCCTTTCCTTTGCCCAGCAATCCATTGGAGTAGGGTTGCACTATCCAGATGAGTGCATCATGTCCAGAGCGGCTGTTCTTTCTTTGTGTCCTGCCTAGTGGGAGGTTATCCACTGATCCACAGTGGAATGTGGCTAAAAGGAGAAATCCAGAGATGATGGGGAGGAGCAGGTTGCTTGTTTATTCCTGCTCTTGCACTCTTCAAACCCAGATACTGCTCTGGGCTAATCCACTTCCTACACTGGATAGGATAGTGCTTTAGTTTAGATATTCAGACACATCTGTGGGTACATGATTTAGCAGATGTCTCTGCCATGGGCTGTAGTGGGAGCATTGTTCATGGCAGCTCATGGGCACTCAGAGATTGGGACTTTGCCCACAGCACCAAGCCTTTGACTCTGTTCCTCCTGCTTTGCAGTGAGAAGTTGCCAGAGGTGCTCAGTGCAGATCGGCTGCCAGCACCACAGAGCCAAGGCCCCTCCTGCGCTGAGGGCAAGGATGTTGCCTTTTGCACCCCTGTGTATCCTGCGGGCATTCTTCTGGTGTGCAACAACTGTGCTGCGTACCGTAAGCTGCTTGAGGCTCAGACCCCTGGCATGCGCAAGTGGGCCCTGCGGCGCCAGAATGAGCCCCTGGAAGTGCGATTACAACGCCTGGAGCGGGAGCGCACAGCCAAGAAGAGCCGGCGGGACAACGAGACCCCTGAGGAGCGGGAAGTGAGGCGCATGCGGGATCGGGAAGCCAAGCGGCTGCAGCGCATGCAGGAGACAGATGAGCAGCGGGCACGGCGGCTGCAGAGGGACCGGGAAGCCATGCGCCTGAAACGCGCCAATGAGACCCCTGAGAAGCGACAGGCCCGGCTCATCCGGGAACGTGAGGCCAAGAGGCTCAAGCGGCGCCTGGAGAAAATGGATATGATGCTCCGGGCACAGTTTGGCCAGGATCCCTCTGCCATGGCCGCTTTGGCAGCTGAGATGAACTTTTTTCAGCTGCCAGTGAGCAATGTCGAGCTGGAGAGCCAGCTGTTGGGCAAAATGACCTTTGAGGAGCAGAGCAACAGTGCATTGCACTAAACCACAGCCAAGTACTATGCTGCCTTTGCTGCACCTGTCACATGTGCACTAGCAGGCTTCTGCACTCAAGAGGCTGCTGTGGGTCCCTGCCTGACCCTCCGTGACAGGTGGTTCTGGTTTTCATCTGAACCCAGGAAGAGAACAGAGCTGAGAGATGCCTGCCAAAGCAGCTCTGGTGGGGGCAGATTCTGAGGATACAGTCTGCTCTGGGGGCCAAGTCTGAAAGTCACAGATTGTGACAGAAGGAAAATAAATTAATGTTCACATGTATTAGTCCCCTTCTTTACCTTTTGTGCTTTGTCCTGTTCTTGGGCCCTTGCTCCGTAAATGGGTCTAGGCTGCTGCAGTTCTGCTACAGGTGAAACTCACCTCAATAAAACAGGGATCTTGTTTACTGCAGCATGAATTACAGAGCTGAAGACTGATAGTCCACAAATCTTCCAGGAGTAAATCCCTTGCAGTTTGTGCCCATAAAAAGAAAACAAAGGAGGATATCTCTCTGGAAATGCCTGTGCACACCCTTTTTTTAAACACTGTTATTACATGCTTAGTTGCAGTAGCCTCCATGGAAAAACTAAGAGGAACCTGAGCTGCTGTTGTAAGATACCCCATAAAAACAGTGAAAAAAAAGCTGGCCAAGGCAAGCAAATAGCAAACAAGTTTGCTGCTTTACTTACAAGTTAATTTTCACTTAAACAGCATTTCAGGTTTGCAAGTGAGAGTTGTTTGAATGGTACATAATGGAGCAGGTCAGTTTCTAGGACTCTGGGTTTGCTTTTCCCTTTGTTCAGCACTGGTGAGGCCACAACTGGAAACCTGTGTCCAGTGCTGGAGTCCCCAGTGCAAGACCGAGACAGACGTACTGGAGGCAACATGGGATCATAGCCTATGTCTACAGGAAAAGGTTCCCATTGCTAATAGAAATCACTATTAAAACTATGCAACTATGGAAATTATATCTAGGCATCTTTAAACTGCAAAAGGCAAAGCAGTGGCACTGAAGGACTCATGGCAGGGCAAAGAGGCAGTACATTCTCCATTATTTGGTTTCTTTAAGAATGAGTATTTGAAAATGTATGGTGTAGCTTTGTGGTTTTTAGACATCAGCCTACCAAAAGCCGGTGTCCCACACTGTGTTTTGTAGCCTGAAAACCCCTATTGCCTCCATAACGTTCCCAGTTAAGGTCTAGAGCTCTGCAGTGATTCAAACACCTTGGGAAGAACTGTCTTCTCTCTGATGGCTGTTTCCCTCCTGTAAGTCGGAAATGGTGACCACAAGACCACTACTTGAGATCAGAAGAATAAAGGTAAAACAAAAAGCAAAATCTTTTGACCAGACTATTTAGAACTCTCATTTCCTCCTCATTTTTCAGTCTGAAAATTTTTTGATTGCAGTCCCTTAAAGAGCCAGCTAAAATAGTTACCTTCAAAATGCATAATGTTGCATTTTTCTTGCAATAATGAACTACTCTCACTGCCAGCCCTGGGGATGCTGCTAAGAAACAGCACTGAACGTTTTCAGTGCTAGTTTTCTCCACCTGCCACTGCACCATGTAAGTTTCCTTCCTGTACAGCAGCTGTTTTAACATGACATTCATCGTGTAGAACTGACACCCAGGAGCCATCCCTGCCTCTCTCACTTTGGGAAAAGGCACTATAAAGGAGCTGTTCAGTTCTATGTTCCTTTGTTCATATCCTCCTTTGTTTTCTGATCTCTCACTTTTATCCTTACCTCAATTCATTTGCACACTCAAACCCAGTTTTCTTCTGGCAACATTTGCTTTTGCTCTACCTCATGTTTTGCTTGCCCAGCAGAGATGTAGCTTCACTCTGCAACCTGCAGCTGGAACTTTCCCTGTAGTGTCACTGACACCTTATCTTTATTCCAAGGGGTTCAAGAGAAACCACATAAAACAAAAGTATCTAAAAACACAGCATTATGACATAATCCTTCTGTCAGCCTGTATCTTGCCCTTGACATGAGTCTCCAGATCACTGTATAAATCCAGAGAACGACCACTGATACTACAGACAAGCAAAAAGTCTCAAACACCAAAGGAAAAGCTATTGGTTTATATATAGATATATATATATGTATATAGATATATACTGTGTTTACAGAGTCAACAAGTTAAATGCAATATTCATAAAAGCATTAACAATAAAAATACAATCTGTTTGTAGCCAAGTACAGACTTAAAATGGTAAAACAGGAAAAAGGATCTCACCAAAGTACAAATATACAGTACAAATTGATTTATTTAAAACAGTTACAAAAAAAAGCACAACAAAATAGAGATTATCCTTAGAATTATTAATGCTTCGTTAAAGATCAGGTAGGAGGAAAGGGGCAGGGACAAGGTTGGAGGGGAGCACCTGACTAGTTCTAAGGCTTTAGATACACTGCATCGGTTACATGTTAATACAGCCATATACTGGGGGTTATAGTGAGGGGTCAGCACTTATCTACAAACGTCTCTCTGCTTCAGGGCAGCCCAGCCAGCTCCCCCGTGTCTCTCTCCCTCTCTGGGCAGACCCTCCCCGGCGCTAAGGTGCCATGAAAGCCGAAAACAACTCGAGTGTGCAGAGATGTGTTGGCAGGGTGGGCGGCAGCAGCCTAGAAGGACCTTAGGGGCAATTCTGTCCTTGATGGTGTGAAGGCCACAGAAGGGCCTGGACTATCAGCATTTTAAACTATATGTGGAACACCCTGGGCCAAACTGTAAAGAATGTGTATTTGTAGCCATCTTAGCAGCTTCTGCAAAGTGTCAGGCCCTAGCACTGCCTAAAAGACAAGGAGCAGTTGTGAGTGACGCTGGGGAAAGGCACGTGTGCTGCTGTGGGCAGGAACTAGCATTTGGGCTACTCCAGCTGCTGTAGTTTCTTTTACAATATTTTCTGAGTAACAAGGATTGTTAATTCTCTATGGGACAAAGTGACTTCAAGTGTGGGGTGGGGACAGGGACAATGTGAAAAGTGCAATATACCTGCTCAGCAGCTGGAAGGGGAAGGCAGAGGGGCCTCTGCAGCTTCCTTCCCTTCCAGACAGCTTCCTCTGCATAGTCTGGTAGTGATGAGCACTCATTGCTGTGAATGCACAGCCCAGAGACAGGCTTGGCTCCGCTGTGCAGCTGACACAAGGAGTGTTCCATGGGATGGGACAAATAGCTACAGACACCCATTATTGCATCCCACTACTCCTGCTACAGAGTGAGAACTGGATAAGATTAGGGCCAGGAGACCTCCTCCTCCTCCAGGCAGGACAGACCACAGCTCTCTTACCCTTCACAATAGCAGCAGGAACATGGTATATTTCTCTGAGAAGTCTGTCACATCTCTGCCAGCAGAAAAGCCCACATAACCATCCCACTCCGCAATGTCTTCCTGGCTTTATCTCCTTTCCCTGTAAACCTAAGAATTAAAGCCTCCTCCATGGGCTCATTCACAGCCTTTCTGCCTGCAGCAGAGCCTGTCTCACACATTCCCTGTCCCAGGAGAGCCTCAGTGCTCAGCACAACCACCACTATGGTGCCAAGCCATACAGTCCTGCCCAGGAAGGACAGGTTCCAGTGATACCAGTACAGCTAAGCTGGGCTGGAGAGCCATCAGTGGCCCCCTCTTGCCCATCCTTTGGGGCAAGCAGCCAGACACACAGATTCTTCATCTCAGTCCCCTGTCATGAGCTGTGCTTCAAATCACTGTGTCCAGGAAGGAGCTGGTAGCTGAAACGTGCACAATGGTGGGACTAATAAAGAGTCTGGGTAAAAGCACCAAGGTCCAGTTCACCCTGGCCTGTTCCACAGAGCTCAGGACTGCACTCAGCAGAGGTACAGTAAGCCAAAGTCTAGGTAAGCAGCCAGTTAAATAACAGAGCGAGCACCTTCACAGCCCTTCAGCTGCCTACAGTACAAAGCTATTTAAGCCACACAGCATCTTGCCTCACTTGTCAGTACTGCCCATTTAGACCACTGCACCATGCAGCTGAGATTGAGGAGAAGTTACAGTAACATACATGGGATAAGGCAAGCTCTCCAAACCCTTACTCTAAGACTCCTGTGCTTAGACACACACGAGGGGCTCTGCACCCTCAGTTGCTCAGACATTGCCTCTATGGTGTAACCAGCCCCTCTACATTCACATGCCATACTTATGTGAGATCCCTTTCTCAAGTGCCTGCCACAGCCCTGAATTCCTGTGCAAGCAGCATGCAAATAACAGGCACAAGAACCCAGGCTCCTCTGCCTCCTGCCTTTGGTCACAGACACCTCAGATATCCTGAGCATTAAGTACTAATTACCACCATTAATCGAGAGTTTTACGTAGGAGAGTCCAGTTAACAGGAGCTGTGACATCCCCAGGTGATGAAGGGGCCCAGGTGGACACTTCACTGACAAATGGGGCTGTGAAAACAGCATCTGTTCCCACAGCAGCTGCACCTGAGGAGGCAGAATCTTCCCAGAACAGCATCATCGTGGCTCCACATATCCCAATGCAGCTGATGAAACCAGAAGTAGTGTGTCATTTGGGAGCAGCTACACGTGATACAGGCAGCATCCTCATTTTGGAGAACACTGTGAGGCACAAACACTGAAGGCATGATTACCGCATATCTCACCTAAGGCCTGTCCTGGGGCAGGCATTTTAAAGGCAACAGAAATGGCTAGCAATGTGCTAGGAAAAGAGGACTGAGGCCAGGGTGGAAGGGACACTCTGGAGAAAAACTTGCCTAATATGCAGGCAGAGCATGTGTCCGTCGCACAGTCAGCAGAAGCCAACCAGTTACAGGACACACTCCTGGGGAGTGC
Organism: Dasyornis broadbenti; assembly: GCA_013397935.1. Taxonomy (NCBI): domain Eukaryota; kingdom Metazoa; phylum Chordata; class Aves; order Passeriformes; family Dasyornithidae; genus Dasyornis; species Dasyornis broadbenti. The sequence continues at coordinate 842,587 of VZRN01003673.1, forward strand.
AGAACAGCCCTGAGACAGCACTCAAGGAGAGGTGCTGACACACACCATTCTGTGACAGAGAGGAGTGGTGCTTCAAGAGTCAGGCACACCTGACAAATTTCAGGAAGATAAGAGCAGGGAGACAGAAACAGTATGCTGGATATCAGGACTCTGCACACTAAGAAAAGCTCTCTCCAAAGCCTGGTCCTAGCACAGAGATGGGCACCTGAACACAAGGAATACTTAATCCAGGTTAAGTCAGTGAAGATTGTTTTCTCGCCACAACAGTGACTATTCTTTATCCTAGCTGAGCAATTACAGTGGTGTCATAAAACACCAGCAGAGAGGGCAGATAAGTGTAACTACAGGAGCATTTGCTCAATAGAGTGTTATGACCACAATGAGGTATTCATACATAATTGTATTAAATCTCACCATGAAAAAGACTACTCTTGATTTTACCACATTGTTCTACAGTGGAACTCCAAAGTGAAGCATCAAAAAAACTAACACAAAACCACCCCAAAATGCCCTGTGATGCTGTGATATTTTTAAGAGTCCCTACATTAATCATAGAACTGTACTTAGCAAAAACTTTGTACCTTGTCTGCACATGCACAAACACTTGTGTCTTGTCTAGAGCTTATTCAGAAAACAGCCTGCAGGGAAAGATTAGCCATCTGGAACATTTTTCTGACTTTATTACGAAATAGCCTTTGTCTTCTCACAGAAGAATTATGTTTTCATCCCTCCCTAGAGAATGCTGAATGTATTTTGCTCCAGATTTTAAAAAAACCTAAACCAGTAAAATACCCCAAACCAAAATTCAACCAAACAAAAAAACCCCAACCCCATGCATCCCTAGGTTAAGCCTCTGCAAAAGCTATAAGCCCAGGAAGGGGTTTTTTTTAAGTTATTAACATGGGAAGAAAGATTTGATTTGGTGGCCATCAACTAAATGTACTTTACAGCAGGAAACTAATATCTCCCATCCCAACTTGTGTCCTATCCCAAGTGCTCAAGTTCCCCATTCACCTACACCTAAACCCATCCTTTTGGTCCCTCCTCTTGAATTTCTGTGATTCATTCAAATCTGTACATTCTTTGCAAGAAGAAAGAGCAGTTGGATTCAGTGGAAGAGACATTAATCAGAACCACCAGAGAAGCACCTCCATCCTGCCTTTGAGAGCTCCATCGGTGAACGGTCCTTTTAAAGTGCATGTGTGAAGAAAGGGGATACTGGGAGTAGAGCCCCCAAACTCCAGTGGGGACCCATCTTTCCCCATCATGAGAAAGGAGGAATAAAATCTTCAGCAATTTTATCTGCTACCTTAAGCCATGTCTGCCCTCCTCATCTCCCCACCTGCCTCAACTGCTCCATCCCTGCCCTGCAGGGAGTCAGTTATCCTGGGAGGTGGGAGAAAGCCCCAGCCTCCAGCCTCTAGAATGCTCTCATCACACACTCATGAGCACACCCCTGCTCCCCACCCCAGCTAGCCTGTTGCTGCTCCCTGAGGCACTGGAGCCCTCCTGACTCCCCAAGAGGAACTGGTCAGCCACAGAACTGGAATGGAGCCATTCCTGAAAGGCAGAGAGCAGCCTTTGCTGGTGAGCCTATGACAGAGTCTGTGCAATTCCTCCAGATGATGGTGAGGCTCACCTGCTGGGGCTACCCTAGCTTACACCTCCAAGGGATCATTTCCCTGCATTCGAACGCCCTTCAATAGACAGCTTGACCTCCTGGGGAATGAAAGAGGGACGGAGCAGAGAGGGTCGAGGCTCCTCTGCCTGCATGCTATATCTTTGGAAGCCTGGGGCCAAACTGTACAGACTGCCAGCCTCAGGCTGAGAGGATTCTGCATGAGAGCTCTGGGCCGTGCTAGCTCTATCTGTGTGGCTCTTCCTTTCAGCAGCTCTGTCAGATGGCTCTCTGGGCCCCTGAGCTGTTCGTTCCAATCTCTCCCTAGCAGATGCCAGTGGATCCGTGAGAGGCGAGTTGGCCTGAGAAACAGAGTTGCCATTCATGCTCTGTAAACTGATTGATATGCAGACATCCCCCACTTGCAGCCTGTGACAGGGCAAAGCAAAGAGCTGAGCAGTTCTCCCTGGGCTGCAGGAGGACCAGCCCTGGCCATACACAAAGAAGGGATGCTCTGGGGGCACATCAATGCTCACTTTACTTTGTTGCTCCCCAACGACAAAATGCAGTGTGACAAGCCCAGGCCACTGGCTTTCCTGAATATCCACCACGGTACTGGAGTCGATCTTCAGGCCTCCGCTCACCTCCGCACTGCGAACAAAGTCTTGAGTCTGCAGGTCCTCCACCCGCTTCAGCTCTCCTGTTGCCAGCTGTATGATGGCTCCTTTCATGAAGTGAGAAGGCAGTTGTGAGGAGCTGGGTGGCTGCAACTGGGCCAGCTCCTTTTCAAGCACATTTCCTCGAGCCTGTGCATCTGGGCTCTCCCTCACCAGGGCTTCTGAAGTGGAAGACCTGACAGGATCAGATCCAACAGGAACAAGGACTGGCTTGCCGTTGGCTATCACCATTCCTTTGGTTAACTGTCTCTGTCTAACAGTCTCTTCAGGGGACATTCCACATGGGCTCCGGGACTGGCTGTTCCCAGCTGCAGCCCTGTCTGTGGTGTTCCTCAGCATGTCTCCCTGCCCATCAGGGATATTATGGCAAAGGTTCAAAGGGCTTGGGTCATCTTTCCTCTGGGCTGCCAGAACATGATAATCCTGAGATGCCAACACCCCCACCACCCTCTGAACCTCCAGATCAGCATCTGGGGTGCTCCTGTGAGCGGGCACAGAGATCTCTCTTCCCAGCATCTGGTAACCTGGAAGGAACTGTCCGTCGCCCACACATCCTGCTGCAGCCCCTGGGGGCAGACAGTCCTCAAGAGCACTGCTGGCAAAGTCCACAGCCTTGCTGGGCCTCCTGGCCATGCTTTGCTCCAGGGGCCTCTGCCCACCATTGGCTGCAGCCACCTCTGAGCTCAGCTGACTGTCTTGCTGAGGACACTCTGGGCTCCCACCTGCTACAGGTGCCTCATAGGCTGAATACCCTGGTGGGAGGCGTGACATCTGATAATAAACAGGAATTCTCCCCGGTGCCATGTCCAGTGGCTGGGGTGCAGCGTGGTGCTGCATCTGCCCAGGAGAGGCTGCAGAGGCGGATTTGTTGAAGCTGTGGGTGGGAGAGGTAGTCTGGGGAGAAGGAGCAGCTTCTTCCGTGAACAGGGAGGCATATGGTACAAAGTGGGGGACATGGGGGGCGGTGAGGTTGGTGGAAGGAGACAGGAGAGGACTAGGCAGGAAGGCAGGAGGGATGGCATAGGGCACTGTGTAGTGGGAACCGATGAGCTGCAGGGAGGCCGAAGGGATCTGTGCATAGTGGATGGGGGGAAAGGGCACCCCCGGGTGCTGGATGATGGACGAGGTCACGTTGAAGGCGGGGGGCAGGGGGCTCACGTTCACCACGGGGTGCAGGCCCGTGGGGGAGAAGGTGGCAGGCGGTGCTGCCACTTTGTAGAGCATCCCGAACTGGTCCACCGTCAGCCCCGCCGCTGCCTCGGTGGCCTCGTCAGGGCCGTAGCGCGGTGCGGCGGGGGG